>JAODAL010003415.1:0-174385 GCA_025379985.1 Phyllomedusa bahiana | reverse complement strand
GGGTTTGGGAAAGGTAAAGAAGGGCCCTTAAAAACTTTGGGGGGAAAAGACCCGCCTTTTTAAATTTCCACCGGTTTTGGGGGCCACGGGGTTTTGGACGGGGGGAAAAATTCAATGCCCAAATTAAAAGTAACTTTGATGGTTAAAAATCATACTCCCTTCTGTCACTTTTTAATTTGGGGGTGATGCGGGGTTTAAAGGGGTTAGGTGTGGAAACAAACAGGGATATTGAAAGGTCTGGGGATTTTTTTTCTGGACTTTTATAACCAAAGGGGTGTTGCCAAAGATGTAGCCCCTTTCCTTTTTACTGTTGTGGGTTTTTAAATTTTTCATTCCCCAACCCCTTTGTTTGGGTGAAAAATTAAAGGGTTGTTGTTGACCCCATAGTTTTTTAATGGTAATCGCTCTTTAATCGAGGGCTCACTATCGAAAAACCTTTTTGATAGGGGCCAAATATCACTATCGCTCGATCTCGATACCCAAATTGAAAATCGCCCCAACACAGTGGTGACCAATGCGTGTTTTATTTTCTTTAAGTTTTCATTTTTGGGGTTTATTTGTCACGTATAATATATCCTTATGTTTGGGTAAAAAGGAAGACGCCACATGGGAACCTTCCAAATGGACACTTTGGATCATGATTTTTTGTGGGCTTTGTTTTATTAAATATTTCCCATATTTTTGAAATTACTAAAAAAAGGGGACAGAAGCCCAAACCAGTTCATGTATTTGTGTATTTTTTGTTGTTCAAGAAAAAGGAAAAAAACCCTTTAAATTAAAAACCCAAATTGTTCTTTTTTTTAGGGGAAAAAGGGGGCCCTTGAAATTTTTTTTGATGGGCCCCAAAAGACGGACCTGCCCGGCCCACAGGGAAAAAACACGCACGGCGATCCCCTCATTTTGAATGCCGTGCGTTTTCCCTTATAGACCGAAAGTGAAAATTTCCCCATGCAAATTTGGTTAGATGAAACCCTCTGGTCCTCCTTCAGCCCCTGAGACGGATTAAAAAGGGGAGGTTAATACGGAGTCAAAACTCCGTGTGAACAACCCCCAAAGTTTACACTTTGTTTTTTCCCTTTTGAATATCTGTGGGATTCTGTCCCAAAAAGAGAAGGGTTTACGGGCCAAAAACGAAAAAAAAATTTTTTTCCCAAGTTGACTATGTTTAATCAATTTTAGGTTTCAAATTTCAGTTTTTTCCCAAATGCGGGAAATTCCCTCAACGGGTGTTCAGGAAAGGGGTTTTTAACTGGGGGGGCCTAGGACCCACCAGTGAAATTTGATTCTGGGGCCCCCCCTTTTATGGCAATTTGAAACATGATTGCACAAAAATTTTAAACATTCTGCAAAAAAAAGTTTTGAAAAACCCCCCCTGGGGCTTATACTCGCTGCGATGGCCCGGTCCCGACAGGGACGCTTCAGCTAATGGGGCTCCTCGGGGAGCGCTTTATAACTGAAAAATAAGTACAGCTGACGCTTTCCGGGGCACTGCGGGTGGGGCGGCGGAAGGGGGCGAAGCGTCCGGGGGCTCCGCAAGTGGGACCTTCCCCGGGGCCCCGGGCCCGCAGCTCCCGTTTTGTCCGGAGTTTCCGGGAAAAAAGGAAAGTGTGTGTCACCCACCCCTTCCGGAAAAGGGGGGAAAGGGGGGAAAAAGGGGGGGCGCGCGGGGGGGCCCGGAGCAGCGGGGAGCGGGGTTAAGGGGGTTTTTTTTTGTTCTAAGCCCTTTTTTACCTATCCTCCCCTAAAACCCTGTTTTAAGGGGGACCTATACCTCCCTTTGGGGGGGAATTATTTACCGCCAATACCCCCCCCTGCCTGGGGGGGACCATCCCCTGCCTATATCGCCTATACCGGGCCTTTTACCCCTTAAAACCTGCCTAAAAATTTACCTAGGGGGCCCCCAAAAATTCCCCTGCCAAAAGGGGGACCTATACCTGCCTAAAACCCATTGGGGCCAAAGGGGGGCCCTTTTAACCCTGCATATAACCTGGGGGGGTTGTTGCCCTATGGGGAAATTCCCTCCTATAGCCGCCTAGGGGAATATAGCTGCCTATACCTTTCCCTATAACAACCTAAAACCTGCCTTTTAACCTCCCTTATGGGGGAAAAATTAAACTGCCTATACATGCCAAAAACCCTGCCTAAGGGGGACTTTAAACTGCCAAATACTACCTTTATATCTGCCTAGGGGGGAATTAAACTGCCCTATCCCACCTATACCTGCCAAAGGGGGACATTAAACTTTTTTTTAACCTCCCTAAAATCTGCCTAGGGGGGAAATTTTAAACTGCCTATCACCCAGCCTTTTTGCCATGGGGGACATTAAACTGCCTATATCTGCCTATGGGGGGACATTAAATGCCTATGTATTTCTATTGGTATCTATTTTTATTTTTAAAATTCACCAGTAGCGCTGCATTTTCTACCCTAGGCTGTATACTTGAGTCAATAGCTTTCCAGGTTTTTGTGGCAAAAATAGGTGCCTCGGTTATACTGGATCGGCTTATACTCGAGTATTATTGTAGCAAAACAGAGATAAAATAAAAAGATACCTTAATCAGGTATGTGATTGATTTAAAGGAGAGATAAACAAAACGCAGGTTGGTTCCTGCAGAGTTTGAACCTAGGACCCTTGTGCCTGGAGCAAAAAACTTTTATCTCTCTGCTACTCAACAATGCTTTCTCAACAGACCTTTCTTTGACATACAGAGAAGAAAGGCTGACATGGTGGTGTCATCCTGGGGATAAAATGATATGCAATTCAAACAAATCCCACACTTGCCCCTTCTGAGCACACCCAGGCTGAAGAGCAGTTACCAGGAGGTATGAAATGAGATTGTGGCTAACCCCTTTAATCTGCTTTGTGTTTTACCATGCCAGGGGCCCACTGAAGGTTTTTATGCTCTCTTGTGGGCCAGCCGAGTTTGTATTCAGACATACTGAGCGCCTTATGGTAGTACAGCTGGCATTGCCGTTACGGGGACCGGACCAAATTATGAAACAAGTAGGAAGCCCACAGTGCCAGCAGTTTCCACTCCAATTTTTCATAGGCTTCGTGGCCTAGTCATACAGGATAATCTCATGTATGGGCATTATTACCTACTACCTATTTATGAAGGGGACTATTATACCTACCTACTTTTACTGCCCTATAAACCTAGCTACCTCTTTGAAGACTCTAATTACACCTGCCTACTTTTTGCGGGGTCTTTCTTACCTTTACCTCCTGGGGGGATCTATATACTACTACTAGGGGGACTCTTTATAGTACATACTGGGAGGGACCTATTACTACCTAATTACTGAGAGGTGCTATATAACTACCTACTTGGGGGCCTCTATATCTGAAGATCCTTCATACCTACTTACCTATGGAGACCTATAAACCTACTATGAACGGGCTCTTACCTAACACTTAATGAGGGGGGCCTGTGTTGCTACTAAACCTGATAAGGGCCTTTATACCTACTTTTCTACTAAGGGGCTATAATAACTTCCATTCTGACGGGGCCTAAAATAGCTACTTACCTATTAAGTGGCTTAGATGCCTATTTACCTACTGGGGGGCATACATACATCCCTACATCACTGGGGAGGTCTATGTACCTACCTACCTACCTGGGGCCTTTATACTTGATATAGGGCCCTACCTACCTCATTACGGGGCTCCTACTAACTACCAGTGGGGATACCCTTGCTGTCCCAGAATTTATTCTACTACCTACTTGCCCAGGGCCCTACCTACCTGGCTACATTATGGACAGCTTCCAACCTTCTTTATAGTTATTAGGGCATACTTTATAAGGGGCTGGCATACCATAATGGGGGGACTATCTATTTACTTTATGTGGTACTATTACCTAGTGAGACTTTACATACTTAAAAGAAAGGTTGCCTACTTAGTGCCTCACTAATCTTGGGGACCTAAATTACTAAAAGGAGTTGTCTAAATATATTGCTACCTATTTTGGGGAGTACATATATATGGGGGTCTAAAAACTACTACGCTATATTGGGGGTATTGGATAGGAAGATAATTAGAAAAGTGAGGTTGCATTTTGCACTGACGAGGGTTGTGGACACACAAAGAGAAGCCATCATGCAGTCTGGGCTGGTTAGAGAAGAAAGAGGTAAGTCGATTATGAAAGACTTCCTCTGTGAGTCCCATGGATGTAATTGCACTTAATTACTTAAACTGTGTGCAGACCCTGTGTAAATCTGGTATTTACCACTTTATGGTTTCTGTCTTGTGGTAATATTTGCCTTAGTGTACTGGTTTATTTTCAGTAAACTGTAAGATATTATTCATTCACTTTATGGGGTGATATCGTGGTCATAATGGGGGTTGGTAATTATTGGTTCTTTTATATTGTTGTTATTGGTAACCATTGGTCTTGGTCAGTAAATGTTACATTATGGTCGTAATATAGTCTCTATATTGCTGTGTTATGTGACAATTAGTATTTGGTCTTTGTGTATTGTTTGCGTATTGGTAATATTGGTCTTTTATGTCATGATTTGATAGTAACATTATATTGGTATAGTCACTATATGTATATCGATAGTGGGGTATTTATTTTATTCTGTGTATATTGTTGTTTATTAGTAATATTTTGGTTTGGTGTATACTGGTTTGTCAGTAACATACCGGGCCCTGATGCTTTGGCTGTATTAGAGCCTGATAATTCTGGATGGTCTTGCAGACATACAGTTGGAATCCGAATAGCTTTACATACACTAGAGACACTTATGATTGTTTTTTTCACTACTCTGACATGAATCAGATTAAACTTACCAATTTTTGGTCATATTAGGATTACCAAAATTATTTATATTGCAAATGCCAGAATAATGAGAGAGAGAATTTTTAGGCTTTTTTAACTTTATGCAAAGTCAAAAGTTTATATACTTTTCACTAGTTTGGTAGCATTGACCATTAAACCTGTATGGACTTAGGTCTAACCATTTTGGATATCCTTCCACAAGGATATGATAAGCTTCTCACACTAGTTGGTAGGAATTTTGGCCCATTCTCCTGACAGAAAATGGCGTAACTGAGCAATGTTTGTAGGTCGCATTATTCGCACCTGCCTTTTCAGCTTTGCCATAATTATTAATAGGATTGAATCAGTGCATTGTGATGATGGACCACTCCAAAGCATGACTGGTTAGTCCTTAGCTACTTTGTATAAACCAGTTTGTCAGTATGCTTTTGGGTCATTGTCAATTGAGATGACCACAATTTCCGCACAAGCTTTAGCTTACTGTATGATGTCTTGTGATGTTTGCTTCAGTATTGCCATATATTTCCATTCCATCTGATGCCATCTATTTTGGAAGATGCAACGTCCCTCCTGCAGCAAAACAACCCCACAAATGTCTAGATGCGCCCCACCCCCAATGTTTCACAGTTGGGATGGTGGTTCTTAGGCTTCCAAGGCTCCTCCCTTTTTTCCTTAAATATAAAAATGGTCATTATGGTTTAAACCAGTTCAATATATTTGTTTTGTCAGACACAGGGACATGTCTCCATAAAATGTAGGTCTTTGTCTGTGTGCAGTTGCAAACCTTAATCTGGTCTTTTATATGTTTCTTGTGGAGTAATGTCTTCTTCTGGCAGAGTGTCTTCCGAGCCCATGTTGATACATGTATCGTTTCACTGTGGGATTATGACACAATTTACCTGCTTCACCCTGCAATCTTCACAGGGTCTTTTTGCTTTTGTTCTTGGGTTGATATGAACATGGTTGGACACAAAACATGTTATCTCCGAGACACAGATACTGTCTCCTTCCGGCGGTATGATTGGCTGGACATTCGATATTTGTTTGTACTTGTATATAATTGTTTGTACAGATGAATGAGGCAACATTCAGCGTATAGTGAAATTGCACCCAATAATGAATTAGACTTGTGCATGTCCACTATTCTCTTCCTGATATCTTGGCTGATCTCTTTAGACTTTCCCATGATGTATACCACACAGAAGCAGTGTGTTTCTGGTGTGATTAAATACATCCAAGGTGTGTCTCTAAACTCAAATGTTGCCAATTAGACCTAAGAAGCTTCCAAAGACATGACGTTCATTTAATATGGGGTGTTCCAAATTGTTTTAAAGACTTAGTACTCCTAGTGTATGTAAACTTATATAACTTTGCAGAAAGTAATAAAATTCCTTAAAAGTTCTCTCTCACTCATTATTCTGGGCATTTGGAAAATATAAATAATTTTGGTTCAATTGAACCAAAACAAGGGTAAGGTTTATTCTGATTTCTTGTCAGAAAGTGAGAAAAACAGGCATAAGTGTTCTATTTTTATAGTGTATGTAAACTTCTGGTTTCAACTGTATATGGCCTATAGAGGGTAAGCTGAACTTACAGTACTCTTATAGTGACTATTACAATCCTGTTGGTTGATATTAGAAATGGTCATCAAGCTTTATGTCAGACATATCCTTAACAGCTTATCTGGGCTCCTATAAAATAGTGGGGCAGTTAGTTCTTACTACATCCAATGATTTTTATACTAAAAGGGATGTTGTTGCTCATGGACAATATGGTGGTGTTTATATCCAACCAGTACAATAGTTGTTTGTATATGTATCACCAGCTTAAAGCCTGCTGGATTCTTCTTTTCCCACAGCAAGCTGCTGCAAAATATGTCATTTGATATTTTTAGGTTCTGTTCACACTTTTCTTTCCACCTTTGAGCACCATTTTACAAGTTATATGCAAATATTGTATAAAAAGAGTCACTGCGTACATTCATTACTTATCCTGAAATGTTCCTCAGTTACAGTCTGTATTATACTCCAGAGCTGCACTCACTATTCTGCTGGTGGAGTCACTGTGTACATACATTACATTATTTATCCTGTACTGATACTGAGTTACAGACCATATTATACTCCAGAGCTGCATTCACTATTCTGCTAGTGGAGTCACTGTACATACATTACATTACTTATCCTGTACTGATCCTGAGTTACTTCCTGTATTATACTCCAGCGATGCACTCAATATTCTGCTGGAGATGTTACTGTATACATATCTTACATTATTTATACTGTACTGATCCTGAGTTGCAGCCCGTATTATACTCCAGAGCTGCAATCACTATTCTACTGATGGAGACACTTGATTAATACATTACATTACACATTTTGTACTGTTTTGCCACCTTTCACCTTTTAATGTGAATTTTAGCCACGTTTTAGGACACAAATTATCTATAAGCAAATGCATAAATAAGGGACAGGTCCTTTTTTTTTTTTTTACACAAAGCAGATTTGTAAACAATTTCAATCCTAAAACAATGGGATTTATAATAAAAGCACAAAAATGCTGTGGGGCAGTAAATTATTAGATGATTGGACCTTCTTCACCTCTCTGATCACGGCAGTCCTCCTTCGGGTCCCTTCAGCCTGCGCAAGTCGGACTCCCCCTCACGGGGTTGGATGGCCTTGACCCGGGCCGCATAGCAGCTGCAGACAAGAGCGTTTTCCTTCGGGACGGCAACCGACATCCCAGGAGAGTGGCTGGTGGGTCCACAGCCCCCACGCAGCCGGGTGAGTTTGTGTCCTTGTCCTGTTCGCTCCCTCCCATTTTGCGGTCCCCGGTTGGTTTGGTGGGGCCGCGACCCAGAGTCAGGAGGGCCACTCGGGTGACCGGGCGGCGGGGGAAGGCTAAGCTGGGGCGTTGCGGGAATTGTTAGCTAGTCTTGAAGGTCCGGGGGGTGGCAGTAGCGTTGTGTCGCCAACTGATGCGTGGGTTCTCCCTTCCTTCAGGATGGTGGTGACGGTCTCCATACAGACGGACAAAGAGCAGCACGAAGAGGTGCGAATTGAGATAAGGCCAAGGGGGAGGTAAACGTCTGCTTTAAGGGCCCTTTGGGGGCGCACTTAAAACAGGAGGTGAGGGAAAAGATCTGGATAGACGAATACATGGACATTTCTTCCCTGCTCCCCCTTGAAAAGTTTAACCTGGATAAGGGTAAGAAGGAGGAGAGTAAGAAGGAGGAAGAGGAAAAGCACCGGTGGTGGCTTTTTCCTCAGATGTTCACCAATTAGCTTCAGGCCTTTGCCATATTGGAGAGTGTGTTTTACAAGGCTATTACTTAGGCTTTTTTTCCTGACAATTACCAGATCTCGGCTCCTCATGCTGAATATTACCATAGTTTTGATCCTTTTTCTGGTTATTGCCAGATTTATACTCCTCAAACTAACTATTACCAGATTTAGACTATGCCTGCAGATTGTTACCTGATTTACGCTGTTCCTTCTGACTATTACCAGATTTAGGCTACACCTACTGACTACTACCGTATCTGATTTAGGCTTCATTTCTCCTACTATTACCAGATTTAGACTATACCTACTGACTATTGCTTGATTTTGGCTGTTCCTCTTGACTATTATCAGATCTAGACTACACCTACTGACTACTACCGTACCTGATTTAGACTTTTTTTCTCCTATTATTACCAGATTTAGACTATGCCTATTGACTATTAACTAATTTAGGCTTTTTCCTCCTGACTATTATTTGATTTAGGCTCCTCCCACTGAATATTACTTGGTTTAGGCTCCTCCCACTGAATATTACTTGATTTAAGCTCCTCCATATGACATTCACCAGATTTTATCTCCTCCTACTGTTTTGTACCAGGGTAGTAGCTGCAGTTTCCCAGCAATCACTGCACACTGTGCACCAAATATTTTACTTTACAACATTTACATACATCATTTGATATTTAGCGATACAATGTAATTTCTAGTAGAAGCGTTTCCTTTCTTCTAAACATCTCCACGAGACGCGTCTTCACTCTTAAACAAGAAGAGAAACATATTTAGAAATACTAAGCCGAGCATTAAAGATTCATACTGGAGCACATGTTATTAAATAATGTATTTATGTAGTGCTGTAATATATCTTCATCCATTCATGCAAACGTTCAGAATTGTGCTACTCTGTGTTTTCTTTCCAGGGCTAAAGAAACAGTTTTGTGCTTGAATTGGTTATCATAGAAAATATTATGCTCAAGACAAATCTAGCCCTTATAATAAGTGCTAATTTAAAGGGTTTACCTACCCCTCATCAGGTAAGGAGTCCATTCTGATAGATGGGGGTTAGGGTCAAAAATATGGGACCCCTCTTCTCTATTACATGCATAAGCCTTTTGAAGGCTATAATAAGAAATTTTGAACCATCCTTTCGTGACTCTCGTGCTATTCCTCTGCTCCTTCTTCTGGAAATGTGTAAAGTAACAGAGGAATTACACAGAATTCTTAAAAAGATGCTCCTAGTCTGATATTTTATATGCAATACAAGTGTTCATTAACAGAGCTGACATGTCCTCTTTAAATAATAACATTCTGGTTACCTGTAGCCAGCACTAGGGGGAGCTAATTGAAGTTTGATTCATTAGACTATTTTCATACTGTCCATCTGTTGGAAGTATAAAACGGGGTCATCCTCAACATACAGCTCCAATATACACTCAGATGCATTCATCATTTATAGGTTATCTTTTTTAAGAAGAACATACACTCACCGGCCACTTTATTAGGTACACCATGCTAGTAACCGGGTTGGACCCCCTTTTGCCTTCAGAACTGCCTCAATTCTTCGGGGCATAGATTCCACAAGGTGTTGCAACGATGCTCAATTGGTACCAAGGGGGCCAAAGAGTGCCAAGAAAATATTCCCCACATCATGACACCACCCCCAAACCAGCCTGAACGTTGATACAAGGCAGGATGGATCCATGCTTTCATGTTGTTGACACCAAATTCTGACCCTACCATCCGAATGTCGCAGCAGAAATCGAGACTCCTCAGACTAGGCAATGTTTTTCCAATCTTCTACTGTCCAATTTCGATGAGCTTGGCAAATTGGAGCCTCAGTTTCCCTGTTCTTACTGAAAAGGATTGGGGCACCCGGTGTGGTCTTCTGCTGCTGTAGCCCATTTGCCTCAAATTTCCCGCCGTACTGTGCGTTCAGAGATTCTTTTCTGCCTCCCTTTGGGTTGTAAGGGGTTGGCTATTTGAGTCACTGTTGCCTTTCTATCAGCTCGAAACCAGTCTGCCCATTCTCCTTTGACCTCTGGCATCAACAAGGCATTTCCGCCCACAGGACTGCCGCTCACTGGATGTTTTTTCTTTTTCGGACCATTCTCTGTAAACCCTAGAGATGTGTTTGCGGGAAAAGCCCAGGAGATCAGCATTTTCTGAAAAACTCAGACCAGCCCTTTTAGCACCAACAACCATGCCACGTTCAAAGGCACTTTAAATCACCCTTCTTCCCATACTGATGCTCGGGTTTTTAACTGCAGGAGATTGTCTTTTACCATGTCTACATGCCTAAATGCACTGAGTTGCCGCCATGTGATTGGCTGATTAGAAATTAAGTGTTAACGAGTAGTTGGACAGGTGTACCTAATAAAGTGGCCGGTGAGTGTATATTGCCCCATGTACATTTTTTACTGTTTCCAGATCTATTGGAAACCGTAGATCTCGATCCTATTCCATGCAGCAAACCTCAGTGTATATCACCTAAACAGATACAAAAATTACTGTCTTTTGGGCTTTGATAGATAATAGCGCTCTATGGATACATTTATTATATACACCCGGATATTTCTTAGTGCATACGGTAAATAAGCAAAGCACGCACCAAATGAAAAGAACCATTTTGAGTTCAATAGCAGCTGTATAATTTTTTATTTCTATAATGTATGAATTTTTAAAATAATGCAGAGGACTCAGAGCTTTGTGTCTGAAAAATGGAGCCATAAAGTTAAACTATCAAATTTCTACAACAAATAATAGTCGACTTTATTGTTGGCCAACTCAGCAGACATGCTGTATTTTCATCTTGTCCATACAGTTTAGTTTTAGTAAGATATATCATGACCCTCGCTGCCTCTACCCCCCACCTTTTCTTATAAAGGACCATTAAAAAATAAGTACTTGCTAAGACGTCCAGTATCCTGATTTGTTTTTATTAACAGAGAATCATGGGAATAAAGCATAGAGAACGTTGATGAAAAATATAATATAAACTGTTGATAACAATTATCATTAGAGCAGAATAATTCCTTCATGTGCTGCCGGAGTCAGGAGTGAAATGAGTTTATCTCATGTAATTAGGATTACATGAAATTCTTTAAAAACAAGGCAGAATAAACTTGGCTTTGTTGAGAAACTTTTCTTTTAACCTCTACAACCTTACTATTACAGGGTGAAGAGCAATTTAGGACATTGTGTATTCCAGGACAGAAAGAGGCCACCCAGTATTGAGTCCACTTATAATAGATGCTTAACTCTCATGTCTCCCAAGTGAAATGTTTTTTGGAACGATAAACTCTAACCCTCACAGTCCCTCAATAGCTCTAAAGGGATGAAGTTTATTTTGGAGGAAGCACCATAAAAGTGTATAAAGACTTAAAGACCAAGCTATGCTCCATGGGAAATAAAATATTAAAACAAGCTTTAGGGGAAAGAGCTAGAACTATAGGAATATAGAAATAAGAGTTCCTTAAAGGGGTTGTCTCGCTACAAAGAATAGCTTTCAAATTGTAGGAAACACAAAATAAAGACATTTTCCAAATAATATATTGCTTTGTTCATCAGTTTTTGTTAAGGAGACACAAGTGAATTAATCACCTCCCTGGCTATTTCAGTTCCCTCAGTAACCGACCGTTAAAAATTTCTCCCCCCCGCTGTTTGTTCTATGTGAAAAGCATGAGTGACATCATCACAACAGGTCGCGGGGCCTTCTGTGCTGCTGGGCAGTAAAAAGATTGATTTTTCTATAGTAAACAGCACTTATTAGGGCTTTTTTTTGAGGCATCAAAATAAAAAGCCTGCTAGCAGCTCTGGAGAGCTTCTGAGCTAATCTGAACTAATTAGCAACTGAAAACACAGAGTTGAATACACCATGGAGCTGTATGCAAATTACAGTCAGTCTGAACCAGGAAGTGACATTCATGTATCCTATGAAACTCTGTAGGGAGACAACTCCTTTAACCCCTTACTGACACAGGTCTTATGGGTATGTCCTGGTGCTGGTAAGGTTCTCTGTAGCAGGATTACTCTGTAATTGCAGCTGACACCCGCTGCTAACAGCAGGGAATGGAACCATCTCCATTTTCTGCTGTTAAACTCTTTAGACATCATGGAGATAGTGACCACAGCATGTAAAGGAATGAGAAAAGGTGCCGTGCCCCATTTCACACTCCAATTAACACCCCCGTGGAGAGATTTCAGAGTGCTGATCCGTTAACACGATGGCTGGAAGCCTAATGAAGGCTTCCATCGTCATCATGTCTGCTGTTCTATCACTTCCTAACTAACTTCTCTTCCTATTTGAGTTTTAATAGTAACTCATTGTTATTGGTTATACAGTGAGGAAGTAGCTAACTTCTCTTTGTATTTAAGTTTTAATAGTAACTGAATGTTATTGGTTATACAGTGAAGAGTTAGATAACTTCTCTTCCTATTTAGGCCTCGTTCACACGGCTTACTTGGGCACGGATTGGCGCCGTACTCTGCGACGGATTTGCGCTTCAGTACGGCGCCAATCCGTCCCTGTCATTACGGTAATACACTGCTCCATAGAGAACAGTGGATTCCGTCGCTCCTCCCCCTCGGGGAATCCGCCGCGGGGAGAAAGTGACATGCACATTTTTTACGGCGCGGACGCGCCCCTAAACAATGCATTGTCTATGGGGCCGGGAGCGGCGCCCCCGCCGCGCTCCGGCCCCCCCCCGTCCCCGCCCTTTATTTTACGCGATTTGTGAGCTCAATACGGCTCACAAATCCGTCGGGAATAAGCCGTGTGAACACGGCCTTAAGTTTCAATAGTAACTCAGTAACCACAGCAACAAGGCCTCTGGAATTGCCAACCAAATTGAAATGAGTGAAGCTTTATAGGTTGTTCTTAAATATACAAAAATCATCTGTTGCTGGAGATTGTCAACAGGCTGCAAGTGACTTATCTCTCATTATTACTATGATGTTCACATGGTGTTTGTTAAATACATATTTGGGTTAGTTTTGCATGCCGAAAAATGGACTCCAAAACATACTTAACAATGTTCAAGTGTGATTACATTGTTTTCAATGTAAAATACATATCGTCATTCAGACCAGTGTTCCCCAACTCCAGTCCTTGAGATCCACCAACAGGTCATGTTTTCATGATATCCCACAGAATGCACTGACAATAATTATATCACCTGTGCTGCATAATTAAATCACCTGCAAAATGCTAAGGAAAGCCAGAAAACATGACCTGTTGGTGGGGCGTAAGGACTGGAGTTGGGAACTCCTGGTTTAGACAATACGGATTTAACATACATTTTTGCATTGCATAAAAAGGGTTACGTTCAAAGATTTGACATGTCAATTCTTGATCCATTTTACGCAGTGAAAAGCCCAAAGAAACAAGTCCAGAAACAGTCCAGAAAACATATCCAAATACATACCACACTTTGTGGTACGTTTTTGGATGTGTTTAACACAATATGTTTTACATATTGCAAAAGACACCTCCAAGACGCCTTGTGAACATACCCTAGAGTGACACGTATGAATGTTGGCGCTGACAGGCCAGTTCTTAATCACTTTAAGGCAGTGTAGAATGTGCAAGAATGTATGTACCTGTTCTTCTGCAGGTCATACATACAGGCGCAGTGTAGTGCCAATACGACAACTCAGGTACCACCTTTAACCTGATCTGGCTGTTCTAACCATTCTGTGCCAAAGTTTGTCGTCAAATAATCATAAATGTGTCTAATTCTACAAATGTATGATGCCCCCAGAACGCCTCAAATCTTTGGTGCATTAAAAAATGTCGCTCCTGCGCTTATCGCGCCAATGTATGCAGTGCGACTGCTCATATCTATAGAACAGGTCTATAGTACAACCCCATTCTTATATGTTGCCCTAAGGGCGACATTCCCCATCACGCCAACGCCAGTTTTTTGGTCTATATTGCGCTAAAACTGATTTTGATGTCATATTTTGGATGTAAATGAACTGTCGTACACCAAAACTAGGCGCATTATATTGCGGGACCGACACATTGTAATGCACCTAAAATGTGCTGTGCGCCTCCATAACGAAATGCGCCTATTGAGGCGCATAGCATATCATTGCAAGTGTATATATAACCCCTATCGAGGCACATCGCGCACAGAGGCGCATAGCTTATCACTACAAGTATATGAAATGCGCCTAACACATACTTGTAAAATGTGAAATGCGCCTAACAGATATACACTTGTAATAATGTGCTATGCGCCTCAATAGACGCAACTCATTAGGGAAAGGCGCACAGCGCATCATTTTTAGGTGAAATTATGTTTACTATGCAAGGTATACCTGACACCAGAATTTTGATAGGGTTGGACTTTCTGGCGCACTTTACACTTATTTAATGCGCCTAAAAACTGACAAAAGCACCGCCAATTTTTGGACATCTCGTCCTAAGGGCCACATGTATGAAAACTGTGTAGGTCTAAAATTCACTTTCTTGCCCACAGCAACCAATCAGAGCGCCCCATTTCATTTTTCCAGAGCACTATGTGAAATGAAAGGGGCGCTCTGATTGGTTGCTATGTTCAACCCAAATTTATTTAGACCTAGACAGTTTTCATACATGTGGCCCTAAATCTCTATCTAGTACTTTGAAGGAATAATATTGTCCTGACGTGAATTAATAGTGGATGCAATTTCCTCATTAACCTCATACCACCCACTCGGTCATACTTCATTACCACAGAATACATTACACTGCTTGTTGATGGTCTCCGTGTAACAGTGTTTTTTTATTCAAGTAAAAATCAAACATAATTGAAAACAGCACAAAAAGATTACAAACATGTAGTGAATTGATGCAAGAAAATATTGATATTGCCTATATCAATACTTAAATTTATTGTACATAAGCGATAAGCCCATGTATTCTGAATTGATACAAATGATTTTTCAAAGGTTTTGTCTGGTTTAGAAACCCATTTTTAAATAATTGAGTTAATAGATTGAGGTCCCCAATTTAGGATCCTTCTATTTAGCTAAAACGTGTCTTTGGAGAACCAAACATATCTATACATTATACAGACTGTAACGGGGCGGCGCCGACAGACGAACCCGAACGCCGACCGCGCTGACAATCCGGGTGTGGATCCTCTGAGATCACACCGCAGGCGAGGTGTAGCTGGAGGAACACTGCCAGGGAGTGGAGTCTAAAGGGGCCCCTGGTCTTCGCCAGAGCCCGCCGACCCTCAAAGAGGTATGGACTTGGCTGCGGACCCCCTGACTGGAAGCTCCTGGGGCAGGACCAGTACTAGGCCAAACGGGTGCTTGTGGACCTTGACCATGATCTAGGCCAAACGGAACGCCCAGAAGTCACTCCGTTTGGCCTAGCTCATGTCCCGTCCAGACACCCGTTTGGCCTAGCTCATGGTTCAGCACAGAGCACCCCGTTTGGCCCTAGCACATGGCCAGCCCGAGCACACGCCCCGTTTGGCCTAGCTCATAGGTCCGAGCCCAGAGCTGGCGTTGGCCTAGCTCATGGTCCAGCCCAAGCTTCCGTTTGGCCTAGCTCATGGTCCAGCCCAGAGCTTTCCGTTTGGCCTAGCTCATGGTCCATCCCAGAGCTCCGTTTGGCCTAGTTCCATGTCCAGGCCCAGAGCTTCCGTTTGGCCTAGCTTCATGGTCCAGCCCAGAGCTTCCCGTTTGGCCTAACTCTTGTCCAGCCCAGAGCTTCCGTTTGGCTCTAGCTCATGGTCCTAGCCCAGAGCTTCCTTCCGTTTGGGCCTAGCTCATGGGTCCCATCCCAGAGCTTCCGTTTGGCCTAGCTAGTGGTCCAGCCCGACTTCCGTTTTGGCCTAGCTCATGGTTCCAGCCCAGAGCACCCGTTTTGGCCTAGCCTCATGGTCCCCAGCCCAGAGCTCCTGTTTGGCCTAGCTCATGGTCCACCCAGAGCCTTCCGATTGCCTAGCTCATGTCTCAGCCCAGAGCATCCGTTTGGCCTAGCTCATGGTCCCGCCCAGAGGCACCCTGTTTGGCCTTTGCTCATGGTCCAGCCCAGAGCTTCGCCCGGTTTGGCCTAGCTCATGGGTCCAGGCCCAGAACTCCGGTTTGCCTAGCTCAATGTCCATCCCAGAGCTTCCGATTGGCCTAGCTCATGGTCCAGGCCCAGAGCCACCCGTTTGGCCTAGCTCATGGTCCAAGCCCAGAGCAACAAACCCGTGGGCCTGAGCTCATGTGAGCCAGCCCAGACACACCCATACTGTCACGGGTTCACATGCCGCGGTTCCCTGCCTTGGGCCGTGCGTGGTTCGTTGCCTACCTGTGCTTACCTGGTCCTGTCCCTGTTCTGTTGCTTCCTGGGGTCCTGTGTGTGCTCAGTTCCTCTAGGCGCTGCCGACAGCAGTTTCCTGATCTTTTTATAGGTTACTTTCTCTGCTACTTCCTCCATTTACCTCTGACCCCCTGCCTATAAGAGGAGGTTCCTGCCCTCTGCTCTGGGTCATGTTATCATGCAAGTCTGTTGCAGGTCTCAGCTGCCTCCCATCATGAGCTCCTGCCAGCATCCTCAGGGTCTTGCTGTTTGGAGACTTTTAACCCCTGAGAATGCTGGGCCCAGTGTGTTTGGTATCTGATCTCCTGGCCGTCCGTTCGCCGTCGTGGTCTGTGTCTCCCTGTATCCTGCCGTGTTCCAGTATGTGCTCTCCTGTTCCTCGCCGTGTTTCCCTGGTCTGTACCTGAAGTGTTAACCGTCCAGTTCCTGCCGTATCCTGTGGTGGCTATGAGTTGTATGGTTAACCCCCCGTGATCCTGCTGTATATTTTCCTGTGTTCCTGTAGTTGACCCAGTGAGAGGCCTGGAATTTGGCTCTATTGAGAGGTATAAGATAGTGTAGGACTCCCTATTTGAGATCACGTTGAAAGTCGTGGCACTAAACATCTTTTGATCAAAATATGTGAACCGAAGAAATCTCAAGTTTTTTCATGTATGATAGATAGCATAAATGCTTCTTTAGGGATTTCCACGTAATGTATTACAACACAAAACACAGACACCCTCCGCTCCCCAGCACTGTTTGGCAGATAAAAAAATATGACATACTGGAAAAATGTTAAATATGAGGTATTAGTTGGTATGGTGGGCCCAATACACAAGCTCAACAACCTCCGTCGAACAGCTCCTCATGTCTTGTGAGTCCTTACGCTAACACTTTACAGAAAAAACATACAAAAAATGGGACATTACTTACCCAAAAAACATCAAAATTTTTTGGGCCATGTTCACAGCTTGATTGCTGGACTAAACTGAACCCAGAAGCTGGCAACTCTGGCTTTTATGCTAACTGGGAAAAAATTCACAGGTATTCTGTATCGTCTTATTACCGTATATACTCGAGTATGAGCCGACCCAAGTATAAGCCGAGGCACCTACTTTTGCCACAAAAAAATGGGAAAGCTTATTGACTCGAGTATAAGCCCTGTGGGGAAATTGCGATGCGGTTGCTAGACTGGTGAATTTTTAAAAATAAAAATAGATACCATAAAATTACATAGGCAGTTTTAAATGTCCCCCATAGAACAGATATAGGCAGGTATTGTCAGTATAATGTCCCCCATCAGGCAATATAGGCAGGTATAGGCCTTTAATGTCCCCCCCATAGGCAGGTATAGAACGTTTAATGTCCCCCATAGGGCAGATATAGCAGGTATAGGCCAGTTTAATGTCCCCCAAAGGCAGGTAATAGGCAGTTTAATGTCCCCATCAGGGAGACATATGCAGAATATGGCAGTTTTAATGTCCCCATAGGAGTATATAGCAGGTAATAGGCCCAGTTTAAATGTCCACCATAGGCAGGGATAGGGCAGGTAGAGGCAGTTTATGTCCACCATAGACAGATATAACAGTTTAAAATGTCCCCCCCAAGGCAGATATAGCTGGTATAAGGCATTTAAAGTCCCCCCATTAGGCAGATATAGATATTGCTGGTATAACGCAGTTTAATGTCCACCCATAGGCAGGTATAGCATGTAATAGGCAGTTAACGTCCCCCATAGGCTGGTAAAGGCCATAGTAGCCAACTTTGTGAAAATGAAAAGTAAAGAAATTTGCATGAGACAGACGCCCATCTTGTCGTATGGCCATGCCCCTTCAAAAACCACACCCACGTCCACCTAACTGCATATCGGCTTTGGAAGAAAGGCCAGGTAGATGCCCCTTTATAAGCCAGGTATGGCCCCCCATAACCATGTAGTGCCCCTTACAGCAGGTAGGATGCCCCTTCTAGCCAAATTAATTCCCTCTCTGTAGCGAGTAGAGGCCAAAATTGTAGCCAGGTAGGATGCCCCCTGCTTTGTTAGCCGAGGTAGAATGCCCCCCTTAGTTAGCCAGTTAGTGGCCGCCCTTAGTTAGCCAGGTAGTGCCCCCCTTAGTTAGTGCCAGGTAGGTTTTTCCCCCTTTGTTGCCAGATAGTGCCCCTCATTGTTAGCCAGATAGTTGCCCCCATTTGTTTGAGCCAGGTTAGGAAGTTCCCCCCCTTTGTTGCCAGATAGAGCCACCCATTGTTAGCCAGAATAGTGCCCCCATTGTTTAGTCCAGTTAGTGCCCCATTTGTCCAAGGTAGTGCCCCAACCCCATTGGTTAGCCAGTAGTGCCCTCCATTGTAGCGCAGTAGTGCCCCACTCTGTTGCCAGGTAGGTGCCCCCATTTTTAGCCAGGTAGTGCCGCCCTCTGTTGCCAGGTAGTGCCCCCATTGTTAGCCAGTAGTGCCCCCCTTCGTTGCCAGGTAGAGTGCCTCCATTGTTTTGCCAGGTAATGCCTCCCATTTTTTTGCCAGTAGTCCCCGCCCGCTGAGTTATAGCCCAGGTAGGTGCCCCCTTAGTTAGCCTGGTAGGTGCCCCCTTAGTTAGCCAGGTAGTTCTCCACTTTGTTTTCCAGATAGTGCCCCCCATTGTTTTAGCCATATAGTGACCCCGATTGGGTTTTTTTGCCAGGTAGGTCCCCCTTTGTTTGCCAAATAGTGCCCCCCATTGTTAGCCAGCATAGTGGCCTCCCCGCTATTGTTAGCCATGGTAGTGCCCCATTGTAAGCCAGGTAGTGCCCCCATTGTTAGCCAGGTAGTGCCGCCATTGTAGCCAGGTAGTGCCCCCTTGTGCCAGGTATGTGCCCCCATTGTTAGCCAGGTAGCCCCCCTCTGTTGTCAGGTATGCCCCCATTGTTAGCCCAGGTAGTGCCCCCTCTGGTTGCCAGGTAGTGCCTCTCATTGTTTGCCAGGTAATGCCCCCCATTGTTTGCCAGTAGTGCCCCCATTGTTAGCCAGTAGTGCCCCATTGTTAGCCAATGCTGCTTAGAGATGATCACTCACGCTCTACAACAACGACAGGAACACATAAGTACAGGGAAAGAACGCACACATCCTGTACATCGCTTGCTCATGAGGAGGAGGCAGTGAGAGGAGGGGGGATGGAGGGGTGACAAGGGTGCGGGAGCGCGAGTGCAGATCCGAGTGAGTGCACTTATATATATTCTATTTGGGGGTGGTGTAGCGCGTATTCAAGAAATGAGGGTATATTGGCCACCCATCCAAATCCCAAGGGAGACTGCTCTGTGAAAAATAAATTATTTATAGGGGGGGTGGAGGGGGACAGCGACCGTAATCACGTAAGCTCACACTGGAGCAGCAGCAGCCAGACCTGGGAGTTGCAGCTCACAACTTCTGCCAGACAAACACTATCAGATAACTCCCAGCGCCACGGTATTGTGCTATCCAGTGTGAGCTGCTGTCTCACGGACGATAATGTGCTATGAGATAAGGGCTGACCTGGCGCTTGTAATGTGTTATCACACGTTTGTTCGTCATGATCGTTCGCTGACAGGAGCCTCTGATCCTCCGCCGGCAGCAGATCACGAGGTCACATCTTATGAGTCAGGTACCTCCTGACGTCTGCGCTTCACGGCAGGAGATTTTTCTGACCTCTTCGCACGGGGGGCGGGACAATGACTCCCCATTGCGGAGAGAGTCCCACCAGAAGCGGGAGACTTGGCACTATGTATAGTGCAGCTACTATACCCCTAGGCAGCTAAAGGCAGTAATTGCCCCCATAGGCAGTTATAGGCAGGTATAGGTCGTTACAGCAGGTATAGGTCCTCATAGGTCCAGGGTATAGTCAGGTATATGGATTCGTTATAGGGCAGGTTATAGTCTATATATGCAGTTATAGGTTCCCCCAAGGCAGGCTATAGGCAGTAATTGCCCCCATAGGCAGGTTATAGCAGGTATAGTTCCTCCATAGGCAGGGTATAGCATGTACAGGTCTCCTAGCAGCTATAGGCAAGTATAGCAAGGGTAAAAGAGCCGTGTCATGAGATGTCCCCCTAGGCCAGGGCTATAGGCAGGTAAAGGTCCCTCTAGCAGGAATAGGTAGGGTTGGTTTAAAACAAAAAAACAACCACTACCTCGATCCCCCGCTGCTCCGGCGCTCCCGCGCGCTAAAACTCCTCATATTTCTCAAATCGGAAACAACCACCACAGATGTGGTGATGTCTCAGGGCCGCGCACGCAGCGAGATGACACACACAGCCTGTGGTCCGGAAACCTCTGGACATCCGCGAGTCTGCGGCCGCTCGAGTCCACTGCGGAGCCAAGAGCTCTCGCTCTCTGTCTCCGCAATTGGGTACTTCCCCTCTATTGCGCTCCAGAGGAATTGCATACTGGGGAAGAGATCGCTGACAGCCGCCTGGGCCCACCGTAGTGCCCGGACCGCTGTCAGCTACTCGGCAATCAGTTAATAATTCGCTCCCTGGGATTCACATATAACTGTAAGCGCCCTGTCAGGCGCATGGGACCCCATCGCAGCGCCCGAGGGCAACAGTGACTCTAGTATAGCCGAGGTCGATTTTTGCAGGCACATTTTTTAGTGCTGAAAAACTCAGCTTTTATACTCGAGTATACTACGGATATAATCAATTTTAGTACCACAATTACCCCCCCATGCAGTGAGAAGTGGTGGGAGTGGTTGTTTTAATTTGTATTTTGCATTTTGCAATCTCGCCCCATCATTATACTGCGCTTTTTCCTGCTATGGAGGTGTAAACAGGTTGTCAAGTTGGTGTGCAGTTTTTCATCTAAATGTATTCCCCTAGCAGTGGGGGTATGTGAACTTTACTAGCCTCTACAATTACTCATGCACCTGTGGAATATTTTTTTTGCACGTTAGCATATATACTTTGCCAGAAGTTTGCCAAGTTCTTTCGGTTCAATTTTTAGAGTCCAGCACAATACAAGCACAGTGAACATGAGCACCATCCCAAACACCTGTGTGGTGTTTTTCTGTTTGTCCTTCAGAAAACTTGTTTGTGGCACTACCGCTTCTTGTGGAATCAAAACGCTATAAGATAGAGACCGCATTCTCCTCAATGCGAAACAAAAAACAATAGCATTTTCAGATACAAAGTGTCGAGGCAATTATGAACAAGTCCATGCCTAGCCCCTGAACAAGCGAACCTCCTACCCAAACACAAACCATCCTCGCGGGTAAACCAAGCGGCAGCAAGATCGAGGTACACAAAACTATATGCACACTTCATTATTTATAACACAAGACAATCCTCCTCGGATACTTGATTCAAAATCTGAAGACCGCATGATAGCACCGTGTACGGCACCAATGTGAGGCAAACATGGCACGAGCTAAGCTGCCAATGAAGTGCAAAAACACCGAAGTTCATTGTTGAATCAGCTTGAAATAACGGTCTATGTAACTGCCGCTCATTTTCAGCGTGTTTGGCAATCGTCTTATAGCCGAGCCTGGTTCCTGAAGATTGTGATACTTATAAAGGAGTTATATGATAGAGGAGAGAAAGGCTGAGCACATCTTGATATATAGGGGTTTATATGGCATAGAGGAGAGAATCTGAGCTCTGTGAATATAGGGTTATATGATAGAGAAGAAGAAGCAGAGTCTTCTTAGTGTATATATAGGGTTATATGATTAGAGGAGAGAAGCTGAGCTCTGTGATATATAGGGTTATATGATAGAGGAGAGAAGCTGAGCTCTGTGACATATAGGGTTACATGATAGAGGAGAGAAGCTGAGCTCTGTGGTTTATAGGGTTATAGATAGAGGAAAGGGAAAGTTGAGCTTTGTGATATATGGGGTTATATGTTAGAGGGAGAGAACCTGCCTCTGATATATAGGACTATAAGGATAGAGGGAAGAGAAGCTGACTCTGTGATATATAGGGTTAGAAATGATAGAGGGAGAGAACTGAGCTTTTGTGATAATATAGGGGGTTTTATGAAGTGGAGAGGAGCTGAGCTCTGTGATACATAAGGTTATAGGATAGAGGAGAGAAGCTGAGCTATGTGATATTTAGGTTTATATGATTTCGAACAGGAGTAAAAAGCAGAATAATACTGACAAGACTTCTTAAAAGACAGCAAAGCTCCTCCCACATACAGTGATTGACAGCTTTCACTGTATCAGACCATGTTCACACGGCTTAAAATAGAACGTAATTCACCCCGTCTTTCGCGCAGTACTGCGCAAAATACGGGGTGAAATACGTCCCAGTCATTACAGTAATCCACAGTTCTCATAGAGAACTATGGAATACGCCGAGCGGGGAGAGAAGTGACATGTTAATTATTCACGGCGTATACGCGCCATGAATAATGAATGTCTATGGGGCCGGCGGGCTGCTGGTCCCCCCGCTCCCACCCCCTACACACGGTGTAATTGCGGGCCGAAATACGTCCTGCAATTATACCGTGTGAACGTAGCCTTAGTGTTTACAGAGCAAACTGCCATTCACTGTATATGGACAGGGTAAGTAGTTAGTTTGCGTTTCACTTTCATAGATCTACTCTGCTTTTTACTCGGAAATCCTGTTCCAAATCCTATAAACCTAAATATCAAAGAGCTCAGCTTCTCTCCCTCTATCACATCCTGATCTCAGATAGGAGGGCATAAACCATGTCACAGGTTTCCTTTAAATCTGATACCTATATACCAAGGCAACCAGTTTTATCTCTGCTAATAAACCATTAGCATCCATAAAAGCGGGTAAGACCAAATTGCAGATTAAAATTGGTCTTATCGATATACCACACAGAACAGAACAGCCTAGTGTTTTTTCCACTTCACACCCTTCCCATAAACCTTGGGACAATTCCTTACCCATTTGCTTTTCAACACCCACCAGCAAATGGGTTGGACTCTCTCCCTTCAAGGGCCCTATTATAGACACATGGGGCATCATGTATATATGGGGCTGTACCAGTAGTATGGCATCCTTTCAGCCAAAAAACTGGCTTATTATCAGGCGCAATCCAAAATTAGGCGCATTAACGAGCGCCCATGGCACTTTGTAACACGCCTTGGGGTGCATTCTGGAGGCGGGACGCACCACAACCCTATGATTCTACATGTTTATGACAGGAGGACGGTAAAACTGGGTGCATTACTGTTGGAACAGGCAGACCAAGTTAAAAGTGTTTTACCTGAGCCTGATTTGTCATAGTGGAATTAGAAAGTGCCAATTCTATGACCCACAGTAGAACAGGTTCATACATTCAGGCACATTCTACGCTGATAATGCGTGCAAAAATTGGTGCAAAAATACATACTTGTTGCCCATGGATTGCTCTATGGTACATGCCCCTATAAATTGGCCTAGAAATATTATGCCTGAAGAACTGTCTTGGATATATACTATTTTCCACTTGGCTCATGAAAAAAAGTTTTGAGGTTGCAGGGTCTATTAAATAGTTTGTGTAAAGAGTTTATTTTGCCATCTTAACCCTGATGGCTGTGAGCTGTCACATGTGAGATGTCCTACAGCAGAGAGGTATATCAGTCTTGTGACACCATATCCCGTTCCTCTCCCTTGTCAGGGTCTATTTATATCCCAGCTTTGGCTCGGGGAAGCTTCCATATCAGGAGTAAGAAAGAAAAGGACAGATCCAAAAGGCCCCAAAAGAAGCGATTTACCCATGGTGGCAGCACAGGTACATGCAGAATATAGTAGCACGGGACGCTGACGCTCGCTTGGTTGGTTTGCTTTGCAGGCCAGGTTACATGGGTGGGGAGAAAACAAATCTGTCATTTGTCCAGTGCTTACACCTTGATATTTGCTGTACAGAGGTAGCAAAGCTGAATGTGTTATTCTGTTCAAGTCATGATGATATCACAATGTGTTATTTGGCCACGACTGTATGTGTGATTGTGTAAAATTGCAAGCACGTGAAATAACATGTACTCATGCACTTTACTGCACCCCCACATGCAAATATTAGCTGTGATAACAGGCAATGTGACACGGCAATTTATCACAATTGATAAGTGCTATGATCCCAGCACGTAATGGGCTTAGGACTGTGGGTAAAGCTACTGTATTTTCATAATCAAATAATATCCACAGTGTAGCCCTGGATAACTAAATGGCAAACTCACATCTACTATATCTATGTAGTTCAATACACAACTTATTTTCTCTGACCACATAACTAAAGGGAAAAAATGGAAAAAAAAGACATGATGGCGCTTTCAAAAATAATGGCTCAAATAAGCCTTTGTTTTTTTTTTTAATATAAATGTCATTTATTCCACATAATAAAAGATTATCCACATAGGAGAAATAAAATAAGTCAAACCAATTGAAATGTCTGTAAAATAGCAGGCAATGTGTTTCGCCAGTGCTCCTGTGCAGCTTCTTCAGGCTGTATATCTATGTAGTTGTTAGACTTTGTGTTGTGCATCCTTTCCTTTAATTGACTAATAAAGTTAGTTTTTCACATGAATGGAATGGTGGAAATAAAGATAATAGAATAAATAGAGAGAGGGAGCAGCGTCACCTTATGTAAAAAGACAAATTGTCCTGCATATCAGGCATCAGAAGAGTCAGGTATTGCAAATGTGTCCCACAATGATTTTTGTAGGTTATGAAGGTGTTTCTGGGTTAGTCTACTAAAGGCTAGCTGACTAACACGTTGGTCAAACATCATAGATCACAACTTTTAGAGATTGCAAAGAGGGACACATCAGGCCACGCCTCCAATCACTCCCAAATATGTGACATCACACAGGACACGCCTCTAACCACGCCCACACAGAGCCAAAAAGGGACACTTTGCATTTAAAAAATCATTGGAATGTAAATACTTTGGGGATCACATTGCATCAAATGATGAAATATTAAGTTGTTATCAAATGTACAGTTAGGAAGCTATCAGAAACTTTTTAAAGCAAGTTTATTGACACAAATAAATTTTCCAAATGAAAAAGAGGGACATTTATAGAGCTAAAAGTGACAGAGGGACATGGATTAAAAATAGGGACTGTCCCTCCAAAATAGGGACACTTGGAAGGTATGAAATATCTCAAACCCAAGGTCTACAGGCTGATTCCATCTCACCACGTTGTTTTATATGGCCCACAAGAGCATTCCCTTGAGGACGCAGCCAACACTTGTTAGAGGCAGCTGAGAATGCGCGTTCCATCTTTCTCTTCTACACAGGCTACCACGCATACTCGTACTCGTCCTGACCAAGCTCTGGAACTCAGCACAAAGGGACTGATTTAGAGTCATCATCGTGTCACTCACTTCACTCTTCTGTATACACATTTGCTCCTACTTCCATTCCCCTAAACAGTGGATGGGGATAGTGTGTTATATGTTGTCTCAGATTATGTAACAATATGTTAAAGGGGTTTTCAGGTCATGTTAATAACATATTTTTAGGATAAAAGAAAAAAGCTTATGCTCACCTCTCCACTAAGCGCTGCTGCCGGTCTGCTATATACTTCCAATTTCAGCTTAAAGAGAACCTGTCACATAGATTATGCCCCTCTTGCTGAGGGCAGCACAAGCTAGTGGCAGACCTGCTGTTTCCAGCGCTGTGTCCCTCATTCTGTAAGATGTTGTAGTTTTCATGTATTTAATGCTCAAATCTGCAGTTTTCAGTCAGAAGAGTCATTCAAAGAGTCATTCAAGGAGTCAGTTTTTTTCAAACCCCGCCCACCTGAGGCTAGCCACGCCCACCTCAACTGATAAATCTATTACTTTGAATAGGTAGAAATAACTGTCAATGGGCAGGGCTAGCCTTTGGTGGGCGGAGCTAACACCTGCTATAAATCTCAGACAGTTTTCCCTTTAACAGAACGACACATACTGCGAGCTCAATCAAGCGGCTATTGGTCCTTGACGTAACAAGTGAATAGACTCATGAAAATCAGCAGCTGCTGTGGTGACTGTCCATCCAGCTGGAGTTAAAAGTCAACAAAACGGGGAGTCAAGGGACACCGCAGACACATTCGGGTGAACAGAATTCCCTTTTTGAAAAAATAGAACGATTGCCCTTGGGAAAATGATTTGACACCCCTGCCCTGGGACGTGAATAACCGCATATTTGTATATCACCCCTCCATTTGCCCAAATTTTCAAAAATTTTCCCCTGAAAGTAACAAAAAAAGATTCCAACTGAATACGAAAAAGATTTTGAAAACTTTGAGAAATTAATACAGAAAGAATATGAAGGGGTTGTCTGAATGTTTTTTTTAATTATAAGGTATTGATGCATAAAAAAACAAAAAAAATACTCACCTTTCCATTACAAAAGATCTGCACGGGGTTCTTCTGGGGCTGCAAATGGGAAGTCACTCTATAAACCAATCATGTGAGTCACTGCTGAGCCAGTGATGACTCATTTAATGCCACATCTGCGGTAAATTTTTTTTTTGGCGCCAAAAAAATGCTGCACACTTTTTTAAATGGGACCCCACACATTTAATGCGTCTAGGATGGCCAAAGTTTGATGCAAAAACCCCCAAGTTTGGCGCATTACACTTTCATTCACACTTTCATTCTGTCGTACTATACGCTCCTATATATGTGTTGGCGTCAAGTTAAAAAAAGGGGCCCTTCAAAACATAGAGTCAACCCAGGGGGCCCAAACACAGCCAAATCTTAAAAAAAAAACGTGACGGAAGGGAGACGTTTTTTGTTTATTTATTTTCACACACCTTTATAACAAAAAAATCGGAAAGGGGTTTTTACACCAATTTACAAACCCAAATTCTTTTAAAGACGGAGCTGAGCTGCGCTTTTGAAACACCAGCGGGGATCCCCATCTGAAAAGCCGCGCAGTTCGTCATAGACAACATGAATCTCACTGCTAATTGTTTTTGATCCTTTTTGGGACCGCAGAGCGACCCCAATCAGATCCAAAAGCCTTGAAAAACAGATGTAAAACTCCTGTAAAAAAAGCCCTAAAAACCCTTTAGAAAATTGTATAATTTTTTCAAATTTTTTTTTATTTGCGAAACCATATCCCTATAAAAAACCTTTTTAAAAAAAATTCTTCCAGAAATTATGGCTATAAAAGAAACAACATTTACAATTAAACTATTTTTAAATGGGGGGGGTGGGTAAAAAATTTTTCTTTTACACACTATGAATACCTCAGGAGGATCATTTCGGGAGATACAACAATGCAATGTCTGCAGTGACTGAGTATAGCTGCTCTGTCAGATCACTGATGACCACTGGGACCGTTCGCCCCTTTTTGGGTATATTATAGGTAAAATTTCACACAGTAGAGATGATTACTTGTAGCGTTTGGAACAACTGAACACCAAAAGAAATGGCGCAACCAACAAATCAGATCAAATAATTTATTGAGAGATGACATTAAAAGCTATTTACTAAATAAAAGGCAATAAAGGGGTTTTCAAAGACTCTTAAAAACCTCCCTACCACGTCCCATTGCGCTTAAACATAAAATTACCCCATAGTTACCTCTTCCATCACCAATGTTAAAGCATTACCATAGCTCCAGCATCCCCTTACAAGTCCCACACTGATGACGTCACGTTCATGGATCAACCAATCTCTGGTCTCAGCACTCACATGCCTGTGTGCACAAAATTTCACCACAGAGGCCAGTGATTGGCTACAGCATTGTGTGAACCATGAATGTGATGTCATCAGTGAGGAGCTGGCGGGAACCCTGGAGCTCTGGATGGTGGTGATGAGAGTGGCAAGTATAGGTTCATTTTTATTTTATCAAAGTGTGAGTTGGTAAGAAGGTTTTTACCTTAAAGAAGTAGATCACCCAGATATACAGTAAATATCATATGTAGAGCACAAATGGATAATTCAAAGCATCTTAAATTTTTTTTATTTTTAAGGAATTTTTGGTTATTTTATTTAAATTTCAATATTTTGAATAAAACTCCTGCAGTTTTCACTTTGGTCACTAGGCCTAATATTGTCTAAAACTTCCTATTCTGTGGAGAAAACTTTTTAGCAGTCTTCTCATTATCAGCACAGGCAGCATTACAACGAAAGGTGACGCCGTTGTGTAGATAACACAGGATACACCATTTTCAATAGGAGATAGTCACAGTTTCCTCTCCCTGCACAGTGATTTCTTACCTCTTACCCTCCCTGTACACTGACTTTTCAGGTAACAGAGCATGCCTAGAAAACTCTGCTATAGAAGTCAATGAGTCTGCTCCTGTTCACAGGCTCCTATGTCCATGAAGCTGTTGTACAGCAACTCTCTGAATGATGTTTAAAGCAGCTCAGGCAAGATGGCTGCCCCCATAATAATAACCAGAAAATAGAAATAAAAAAATCTACAATCAGAAAATGAAAACAGCTAAAAAGAAAAGACTAAGGGCGACATGTATGAACGGCATTTACGCCTGTTTTCTGGCGTAACCTGCGCCTCACCGGCTCGAATCCCCTGTTGGACGCAGGGATGCGATGTTAGGCGCAGCGTTCGCCACTTTCAGCTGCGCCTCGCATGAAAGGGCGTGCATGGGCGCGGTGTGGGCGCGGTGTGGGCATTCCGGGGCGGGACACGGCGCGCTCGAAAACTCCGAGGCATGTACGATCGCGAGTCGACAAAGTGCGGCGCTATGCAGCGCTCGGCAGCTCCGACAGGCAGACCTGGCTGATTCTGGTCTTAATGATCCGGAGGAAGCGAAGTGAAGCGAGAACGGAACATGAGAAAGGCGTAAAACATTCTCAGAAAAAGAGCTCAAACCTCAAAAATAAAAAATATATAAATAAAATCACTTTCCAAAAATCTAGAACGGCGCGACATCAGGAATTAAGATCTTGGAAATTGCCGGGAAATACAGTAATTCAAATTCTTTAAGCTATTCTCATTGGTCGGCATAAACCAGCCAATCAGAATAGGAGCGACAGTGAACCATTAAAACCTATGAAGAAGTTAGAACCAATCAAAAGCGGGACAGTTCAAAATACAGTACAAAGGCAGAAAAGAGCTGATTGGTTGAGATAGCGGGGTTTGGCTATCTCGGCCAATCAGAGAGCGAGCTACTTGTCCCATTGTAGTCTATGGAGAGATCGGGGCAATGAAATCTCGGCGCTCAGCGCCGTGCGGCATGGAGTATGATAAAAAAAAAAATTTTATTAAGTGTAAAATATTATCTGACAAAGAGCTGAAACCTTCTATAAACATAAATCAATTAAATCCCGAACAACGCATTTGTCGCCGAGACCAGCGCAATAAAAGGAAATTTGGGGATATAGAGAATTGCCGGAAATACAGTAATTCAAATTATTTAAGCTCTTCTCATTGGTCGGCAGAAACCAGCCAATCAGAATAGGAGCAACAGTGAACCATTAAAACCTATGGAGAAGTATGGACCAATAAAATTCAAAGGCGGGACAGTTCAAAATACAGTAAAAATGCAGAAAAGAGCTGATTGGTTGAGTTAAGCGGGCTTGGCTATCCCGGCCAATCAGAGCGCGAGCTACTTTCTCATAGAGTTCTATGGGGAAAAGAAATGCAGAGCGAGCTCTGTTTGTGATTAGCTAACTTAAAAGAGGCGCGGTTATTTGGACCAATGGGAGAGCGAGTGACGCTCTTATGGGTTTTCTAATGCAATCGGGAAAATAAAACTGTACAGGGCCGAAATCAAATGATAAGACCACAGAAGTTTGTACCGATCTTATATAAAATGATCAATAACATGGGGATAAAGAAAAAAAATATTAATTCATAAAATCATGTTTATTTCTTTTTTTTTCGTTACCCAAAGGGATCAATAGTATGGGTTAACAAAAATAAAGAAATAAACATGATTCAACCAATCAGCTGTATTCTGCATTTTTACTGTAATTTGAACTGTCCCGCCTTTGATTGGTCAATATTTCTCCATAGGTTATAATGGTTCACTGTCGCTCCTATTCTGATTGGCCAGGATTTTCCAACCCCCGCTAGCTCAACCAATCAGCTCTTTTCTGCATTTTTACTGTATTTGGAACTGTCCCGCCCTTTTATTTTGATTGGTCATATTCCCTAGTTATAATGGTTCACTGTCGCTCCTATTCTGATTGGCTGGGTTCTGCCGACCAATGAGAATAGCTTACAGAATTTGAATTACTGTATTTCCCGGCAATTTCCAATATCCAAATTCCCGATGTAGCGCCGTTCTAGATTTTTGGAAAGTTTATTTTTTTTATGTATTTTTTTAAGTAGGTTTTAGCTCTTTTTTAGAGAATGTTTACGCCTTTATAAAGGCGATTTTTTGATTCATACTACCGCACGGACATCTTTAAATGATTTCTCGCTGTTTTCCAGCCTGGGCTCGAATCGAATACATTGTTCGCCGCAGTCCAGCACTGCGTCCCACACACTGGCGAGGCGGCGGTGAACTTTTTCCCCCCATGTATGAGCACACCTCCTCGGACGGCGAATCTTAGGCACAGTCCCGCACTGCGCCCACACCTGGCGGGCGCGGTAACTTCTCACCCCATGTATGAGCCACCTCCTCGACGGCGAATCTTAGGCACAGTCCCCCCACTGCGCCAAGTCCCGCACTGCGCCCCACACACTGCGGCGCGGTGAAATTCTACCGCATGTATGGCCACCCCCCAACGGCGAATCTTTGGCACAGTCCCGCACTGCGCTAAGTCCCGCACTGCGCCTCACACACTGCGCGCAGACTTACAAGTATGTATAGCGCGCCCCGCGCGACAAAAAAGGGGCAGATTTCGCCGGAAAACGGGCGGAAAGGTGCGCTCCGACGCGACGAGATTCATACATGTCGCCCTATGTATCAGTATTTTATTTTAATTAGTAAAAAAATATAAATATATTGGTGATAGATTCCCTTTATGTGTATTAATATTAAATATATACAATGGCCAAATAGCATGTCACCCCCGATGCACCATTTCGCTCTGTGCTTCTTTAAGGGGTTAAATATCCCCATATTTTTAAACAGAGAACTGATGGCCAATGGACTAATAAAAGATATCATAATTGTACAAAATCAAACAAGAGGAACCTTGATTGGACACAACAAATATCAGTAAAAGATTAGAGGTTAAAACATGACCCCCGACATCATGCTCATGCATGTAAGCTAGAGCACTATATAATAAATGCTGTGTACTTACACAAAAGATTGTATCAATTGCATACATGCAATATGAAGCCATAAGATGATAGTCATGTAAAGAAACGCAGGGACTGATGATGAGGGTAGTAGTGGCAGTGGAGTGGTGCAATGGCGATAGAATAACTTACAACAGACAACTGCAGCACATGGGGTAACTTCAGGCTTTACTCACGGCACTGGTACTTGTGGACGTTAACGGTACATAGGCAAGGCCCCTGTCACTTTAGCACATCTCAGACACTCCTTACTTCAAGCAATGCTCCTGACAACTTCCTCCTTATCCAACCCAGTCCACCTGGGCAAGGTGCGGGCACATGGTGCCTCAGGACACTCTCTACTTGGTCCTCTCTCTGGGGTCCTTAACTCTTACGGAAGTCCCCCAAACTGCTCACCTGTAGATCTGTGTTGTATGACTTTTTTGCTCCTTTGGGTCTGTGCTGTCACAATCTCTGGTCTCTGTGCCCTTTGCTCCTCAGTTCTTTCTCTAGTTGCACTTCTGATGTTCTGTATGTAGGGCTGTTCTCCTCTGCCCACCCTGCCCTGTCTATCACCAGCAAATAGACAGGGTTACTCTTTATCTGCTGTTCACAACTGGAACTATGTACACAGCACACTCAGCACTGAGCTTGCCCCCTGCAGCGCTAGCAAGCTTCCTATTTAGCTGTGTAACTTGGCCCTGCTCTGTCCACTCTCTGACTGGCTGCTTAAGCCAGCAGCACTGTCCCCCCTTGCTTCCTACACTACAAGGGTAGTAAGCTTTTCCTAATTACACAATGACCAAGCACTAACAGAGGAATACAGAAATACCACAATATACCCGTCCCCTCTCAACTGTGTCTATATATATATATTTATATATATATACCTATGTATATTATATATTTTATATATACACACACACACAATTTTATATATATATATATATTATATACACACACACACACACATATATTATATAAAATATAATACACAGGGGCGTAACTGCCAGGGTAGCAGGGGTAGCAGTTGCTACGGGGCCCGTGCGCTTAGGGGGGCCCGCACCCCGGGGCAGCTGCTACCGCGTCCGCTACCCCGGTAATGCCGCTCCTGGGCCCTCCGACAGTGAACTTAACAGTTCACTGCGGGGGGCGCAGAGCTGCGGGGCCCGGCGCATGCTGCCTCTGAACGCCGGGCCCTCCAGCCCGAGCGTTCAGAGGCAATGCTGCCCGGAGGTAGCAGAACGGAGTGCCGATCGCTCCGCTCTGCTGCTTCCCCTGCCGGCGCTCTGTGGTCACGTGGGCGCGTGCGGTGACGTCACATCAGCTGAGCACAGAGGCTGCAGAGAGGCTGCAGCCCGGCGCATCGGGGGAGTGTGGACCGAGGTGAGTAAACTATTTCTTATTTTACCTACCCCATATGCCTGCCGTATACCCCAAATGCCTGCTTTATACCCCCTATGCCTGCGGTATACCCCCATATGCCTGCCGTATACCCCAATATGTCTGCTGTATATCCCCATAGGCCTGTCGTATACCCCATATGCCTGCCGTATCCCCCCATATGCCTGCCGTATACCACATCTGCCTGTCGTAGACCCCCATATTCCTGCCTAGATAGCCCCCCTGGCTGCCTATATAGCCCCCCGGCCTGCCTAGATACCCCCCCGGCCTGCCTAGATAGCCTCCCCGCCTGCCTATATACCCCCAGCCTGCCCGCATAACCTCCCAGCCTGCCTATATACCCCCAGCCTGCCTGCATAGCCTCCCAGCCTGCCTATATACCCCCAGCCTGCCTGCATAGCCCCCCAGCCTGCCTTTATACCCAGCTGCCTATATAGCCCCCTAAAGGCTGCCTATATAGCTCTAAGTCTGTTTGCCTGAATAGCCCTATAGCTACCGCGAAGCCTGTCTGCCTATATAGCCCCTATAGCCCCCTAAAGCTTGCCTACCTTTATAGCCCCCAAAGCCTGCCTGTCTATTTATATGGGGCCCCTTTAGCTACCTAAACCCTACCAATATGGCCCCTATAGCCCACCTAACCCCTGTCTACCTGTATGGCTCCTATAGCTACCTAAACCCTGCCTGCCTATATGGGCACTCTATTGGCTACCTAAACCTTGCCTATTTGGGGCCCCATATATCCTATCTAAACCCTGCCTGCCTAAATGGACCCCATATAGCCAGGGGGGCAGGTGCTGGAAAAGTCAGGATTCTAAGATATTTGTGTCTAAATCTGCAGGGACAAGTGGTCGGGAGACGTCATCATGATGGCGGACTGGACCGGATGCAGAACAAAGGGGAAAGTCATCGACTCATCAGTGAAACGTCACCTGTGAGTCACAAGATGTAACTACACTGTAATCACTTACATGTCTGCAAAGGCTGTGTACACTGGTGTTTACCACTATATGGTCCCTGTATGGTGGTTATATACAGTCTGCAGAGCCTGTGTACACTAGTATATACCACTATATGGTCACTATATGGCGGTACTATTGGTCTTTGTGTACTGATCAGTAATAGTGTAGGGTATAATTCAGTCACTATGTGGTAGTAGTTTGTGGTCATGTTCTGGTGGTATAATCAGGTCCTTATGTAATAGCGTTATTGGTAATGCTGGTCTTAGTATAGTGGGATTTGATTGGTAGCAGTATGATGGTGAGATGTATGGTGAGGTATTTGCCCCTTGTATTATCTACATTATCTAACAGCATGTCCTGGTACATGGTCGTGGTGAGGGAGGTGGGCGAGGGGGGGAGAATAGGGGGCCCCATCCAAAAGTTTGCTTTGGGGCCCTGGCTTCTCTAGTTACGCCCCTGTACATATACATATATACATACATACACACACAGGTCTGTATATATTTCAACGCAAATTTAGTTTTATTGTTCCTGTTTACTGAAACATATTCAAGCTATAGTTGTATAATGGACATGGACATAAAGTCCAGACTATCAGTTTCATTTCAGGGTATCCACATTAGAATTAGATGAAGGGTTTCGGAGTTTCAGCGCCTTATCTTGAGCCGCCCTGTTTATAAAGGGACCAAAAGTAATTGGACAAATTAAATAACTGTAAATAAAATGATAATTTCTAATACTTGGTTGAAAACACTTTGTTGGCAATAACTGCCTGAAGTCTTGAACTCATGGACATCACCACTCGCTGTGTTTCCTCCTTTTTAATGCTCTGCCTTTACAGCAGCGGTTTTGAGTTGCTGTTTGTTGGTGGTCTTTCTGTCTGAGGTTTAGTCTTTGACAAGTGAAATGCTGCTCAATTGGGTTGAGATCAGGTGACTGACTTGACCATTCAAGAATATTTCACTTCTTTGCTTCAATAAACTCCTGGGTTGCTTTGGCTTTATGTTTTGGGTCATTGTCCATCTGTATTATGAAGCGTCCACCAATCACAGCGTCTGGTGATGTCCACAAGTTCAAGACTTCAGTCATTGTCAACAAAAGGTTTCCAACCAAGTACTAGAAATTAACATTTTATTTACAATTATTTAATTTGTCCAATTACTTTTGGTCCCTTCAAAACCAGGGCCGCCCATGTTAAGTTGCTGAAACTCCTAAACCCTTCATCCAATTGTAATGTGGATACCCCCAAATTAAAGCTGAAAGTCTGGACTTTATGTCCATGTCAATTATATCACTATAACTTGAATATGTTTCATTAAACATGCCCAAAAAACATATATACAGTATATATATATATATATATATATATATATATATATATATATATATATATATATTTACTGATATATAAATTTGTGTGTTTCTATAACATTATAATTTGACCACATCTGCAAATCTTAATTACAGTTGTCTTCTTTGTGTTTCAATTCATCATCATTTTTAGATCTCTGCTTGCTGTGAGTGAATACGGGAAAATATTTCAGCAGCAACACATGCACTACTCATAAAAAGTTAGGGATAATTGGCTTTTGGTTGAAATTTATGGAAAACGTAAAAATTTCATGCTACAGTGATATCTTATCCTGAAAGTAGGACATATAAGTCATAGCGTGCAAGGTTGATTTTCTCATCTCAAACAATGTAATGAAACAAAAGCCAACAACAGGGGAGGGTGTACACCATAAAAAATGTTTTAATAACGGGTCATGTGACCTTGAGCATCAATTGCACCTTGACAATGATGTCTCATGCTGTTCACAAGTCAAGTTATTGACTAATGACTATTGACTGCAGAGGCATGGCATCCCACTCTTCTTGAAGGGTGCCCCTCAGGTCATTGAGGTTCAGGGATAGAGAGTTACTAGTTTCTATATGGTGACTCAGCTGATCCCACAGGTTTTCTAGGGATTTCAGGTCTGGAGAAAGTACAGGCCACTCCATTTGAGGTCCACTAGTCTCCAACAGCCGCTCCCTAGTGATGCAACCTCGATGAGCTGGAGCATTATCGTCCGTGAAGATAAAATTAGCCCTGTGTTGTTCATGCAGAGGCACAATGACTGGATTCATGATGTTATTCAAGTAGTAGAGGCGGTCATTGTACCATTCACACAGTGTAGGGCAGTTCTGTATTAACTAGACACACCTGCCCACACTGTAACCCGTGCTTACCTATAAATTGTAGAGGGTAAGTCAGCAGTGCGTGCTTGAGAAAGGGGAAGGTCCCCCGAAACGTCGTACGCCCTGCGTCACGCCCGCCTGTCAGGAACTGCCGTGCTCCAAGCCGGAGCGACCAGAGCTATGCAGTCGCAGTACTGCAGATGAAAATACGTCTTCAACATCTACTATACCGCTTACTATGGAATGTTCTCCACCATAATCGCAAGTAGTACAACTGCTGTCATTCAAGTCTTGTATTTATGGGACTTTTTAATAAATTTTCTACTTGTTTTTGCAATTTAAAGAAGCCTGCCATTTTCTTCTGCTGCACACTGTAACCCCACCACCAACAAAGACTCGTCTGGTGACAACAGTGGCTGATGCATAGCGCTCTCCTTGATGTCTCCAGCATCATTGGCGGACATTGTTTACAATGAAGTGTGTGATGTAGCCAAAGGACGTTCATTTCTTTGCTATTCTGTGACTCTACCAGTCAATCTGTATCTCTGATACAACCTGCTGATGACACTCTGTGACACTCTAAGCTCAGTAGCCACTTCTGTCTGAGAGCATCCTGCTTGAAGCCTTGCAATGGTGAGGTACTGTTGATCAATTGTAAGGTGTTACCTTGGTCTCATGATGTCAAAATGTGAACAGCATGATCAGGAGGACTGTTTAAATCCCAATTCAAATTGATCCCCTAAATTTATTGTGCGATTCAGGGATCAGACCTGTTGAGAATTTGCCATTAAGCTCCTTCTTAGAGGAAGAGAAAAGTACTGAAACGTTGAACAATTGGACTTGTGCATTCTAAAATTAAGAGAAGATCTCACTTAGTGCATTTAAAAAAAATTGAACAAACTTTTATGTTCATCCTAAAATTTCAATTAATAGCCAAATATCCATAACTTTTTGTAAATAGTGTATCTCTATAGTTTGCCAAAATGTTTCCATTCAGAGTGTACAGAGCCTTGCCTAGACTGCATACACTTGTATGCACTTCTCCAATAAGATCAGGGCCAGATTTGCAGCTAAAACTTACGGGCCTGGGTATAAAACTGCAGCTTGGTGTCCACCTACCAGGCCCGAACTGCCCATAGGGCAAACCGGGCATTTGCCCGCTGGGCCGCTGGGGTCCATGCCGCAGGGCCGGCTCGGATCGCCCACCGAGGGGGCTGGTGTTTCCCCCCCGGCGGGCCCCAAGTGCCGGCACAGCTACAGGGGCCGCAATGGTCGCATCTGCGACCGGACCCCTGTGCCAAGGGACCGACAGGCCCCTCTCGCCACACGGCTGCACGGCCGGGTCACAGACCCAGCCATGCAAGCCATTCAACCATCATGTCCGCTGCCTGCACCGCGCGGTGCAAGCAGCGGCCGAGGCAAACAGCCGAGATCCTCTGATCCCGGCCGTTCAGCCCCCTTGAGGCAACGGGGCAGGCGCGTGATGTGATGATGTCATCGCGCCTGCTCCCGCGGCCCGCACTCTGCTGTGAGCGGCCGCCGGCTCCGGACCAGAAGAGGAGGGGAAGGAGAACACCAGGTAAGTATTATTATAATTATTTTTTTAAAATAATTACTGGCCCTGCCTGCCTACAAACTAGCCCTGCCTATAGACTAGCCCTGCCTGCCTACAATCTAGCCCTGCCTACAGACTAGCCCTGCCTGCCTACAAACTAGCCCTGCCTACAGACTAGCCCTCCCTGCCTACAGACTAGCCCTGCCTACAGACTAGCCCTGCCTGCCTACAGACTAGCCCTGCCTGCCTACAAACTAGCCCTGCCTACAGACTAGCCCTGCCTGCCTACAAACTAGCCCTGCCTGCCTACAGACTAGCCCTGCCTGCCTAAGAACTGGCCCTGCCTGCCTAAGAACTGGCCCTGCCTGGGTAAATACTGGCCCTATCTGGCCAATTACCTGGGACAGCCCGAGCTACCTGCTTTAGGAGATCTTTATACTTATCTGCCTAATAGGGGGGCTTGAATACCTACCTAATGGGGGTCTACCTATTTACATGCCACTTATATGACTTTTTTAATTTCTAATTTATAGGATCTAAATTACACTGTTTGGGGTACAATAACTGTGTGGGGCACCAAAATGGGCACTATTACTATTTGGGGCTCTTTGGATGGGGAGTTTGTACAGAGGTGGGAATTGATAGGAAAAGTGCTGGAAAAGAGAGGAGTCTAAGATGTATTTGTGGTAAATTCTACAGGGGCGAGTAGTGACCGGGAGAAGAAGACACTGCATGCTGTACTGTACGGAGAAAAAAAGGGAAGAGAGCGACTCATCAGGGAAGACATCATGGAAGTCTGGGACAGATGGAGAAGAAAAGGAGAAGAGAACAACTCCCATCAGAGATGAAGTCTCCTGTGAGTCCCTGTGAGTAAAAGGGATAATTTTACTTCTGTGTTGAATCAGTGCTGTATTCATGTGATGGTGACCTGACTACTGGTGATGTGGGGTTGTAGGTTATGTTGGTGCTTATGTATTGTCAGTGTGGGCTTGTCCCTGATTGTAAAGCAAGCGCACACCTGACTCTGCTGAGGGGTTTCTCTGCACCAGTTTTTCTTTCTTGCTTGTGTTTAGGGGGCTCTCACACAGAGCGGTTTTGGTGCTTTTTGTTACGCATTTTTTTTGTGCAGAAATGTACAGCATTAACTACTCTGCCTTTCTACACAAAAACGCACCAAAAACACATAAAAAATGCACCAAAAATGCTCTGTGTGAAGGCACCTTTATAGTGTGTTTTTTTTTAAAAGGGGCCCGAGTGCGAGAAAAAGGGGAAAAATTTTTTTTTCCCATTTTTTTAAGGGGGATATTGTATGTGGGCTGTGGGGAGGTTTTTGGGCCGGGGCTGATTTTTTTTCCCCCAGTTCCGGGCCCTCCCCCTACCCCCAGACCTTTGGGCTGTGAACCCCTTAACCTTTCAACAAGGTTTCCTTACTTGGGGGTGACGGGAGGGTCTGCAGGGGAAAAGGAAATTGCGGGAAAAAATTTTTTCTATTTAAAAGGGGTTTGTCTAATGGGAAAAAAAATTCTTTAAAAAAAGGGGGCCCCAAAAAAGTTAAAACACCAAAAGGCGCCCTTCCCCCCTTTTCCCCCCAAAAAGAAACCCGGGTTAAACCCAGGAAAAAAAAATGCAATTGTGCCTTTGTTTTTTTTTTTTAATTTTTTTTTTGGAGTTTACACTAAAACTTTTTAAAAGGGGACATTTTTGTTTTATTTTTTGTTGGTCAGAAACGTTTAAAAAAGGGCAAAAAAAATCCATAACTTATCACCGGAATGTCACCACTATGTTAGTGACTCATACGACCCTTTAAGGGTTACTGCCCAAAACCCAAAATTTACCAAAGACAAAACATTCCCCAAAAATTTATAAAAAGGGCCCAAAATTTAATTACTGCTACATTCTTTTACCACATATAACACTTTTTAAAGATACTCAATAAAACCATTATACAGTAACTGAATATAAACCATAACAATAATATCACTATTACCGCCGTACAGTGATCATACAGTGGTAGATAGCAGTTTTTCCCAAAAACGCTTTGCACAAAAAATGATAAAGGGGCAGCGGGGGAGTCCTGGGCCCAAAAATTTTAATAATAATTTAATAATAATAATAAAAATTTTAAATTTTTATTTATTTTTTTAAATTGCACTTAGGGCGGGGTTAAGAAAGGACTCCCCCCCCCCCCTTTAACATAATATGTCACAAATTTACACAGTCCCTTTCCATAAACAAAATCCAAAATTTTCAAAAAGGTTGAACCCAACCCTGCTAAAAATTTTAAAATTAAACTAAGTAATAGTAATTAACATTTTACACTTTAACACTGCTAAACAAAACCAGAATCCCGGGGTAATATTTACCAATGTCCAAATTTTAAATCACATATCCCCAAGCACATAGGGGATTGAATAATACTGCCAAAAACCATGATAACAATCACCACCCCCAAAAGTGGCTAAAAGTAATACACCCCCATATAAATCCCCAAAATAGTACTAAAGGGAATTCCCGCAACCCATAACCACAACCCACCCACAAATAGTGACGGGAATGATTACCATACTTTTACTGAATATAAACCATTATGCTAAAAACCCAATATTCCCCGGGCATACATTTGACCATACAGTAGTGGATACCATTTTTGTAACACAGGTTTGCAGCCATAAAAAGGGGATTTAAAAATAACGTTAAAACCCCGGGGGAAACTTAAAAAGGAGAGTCTCTGAAGAGTTGTTCTCTTTCTTTTTTTTTTTTTTATATTGGAAGTTTTTTTTTTCCCAAAATTCCCAAATAGAAGAAAAAAAAAATTAAAAATTTTAAAGCTTTAAAAAAGTAAAAATCATTTGAAAATAAATGAAATGGGGATAAAAAATTTAAAACCCTTAAACCCCAAAAAGGGAAAAAAAGGGATCAATCCAAAAAAGCCATAGACATTGCTGCACAGCTGAAAATTTGTAGAGGTGGAAAACGGGGTTTTACCCCGGGGAAACCATATCAAAAAGCCCTTTTAGGCCCCCGTTCACAAGGGTTTTTAAATTTTGCCGCGGTTTGGCGCCGTATTTGCGCGCGGGTTTTTTGCGGGGGGCGGGTTACGGCCCCAAAATTCCCGGTCAGCAATTAGGGGAATCCACTGCTCCATAAAGAACAGTGGATTCCGTCGCTTCCCGCCTGGCGAATCCGCCGCAGGGGGGAAGAAAGGGGAAATGTACATTTTTTACGGCGCGGTTTCCGCCGAAACAATGCTTTGCCCCTATGGGGGGGGAAAAGCGGGGGGCCCCCGCCGCCCCCGGGCCCCCCCGGCCCCTTATTTCACCCCGCAAAATTTTGTGTTGGGGCCTCAATACGGCTCACAAATCCGTCAGAATAACCCGGGGGTGAACCGGCCTTAAAGTTAGGAAAATTCATAAATACCGTTTTTTAATTTCCCTGACATTTTTAAAGTCCTGGGGGAATAGAAAACCACACTTTTCAAAACAAAAAAAAAAGGGACGTGTGATTTTGGGGTGGTTTCACACTGAATTTTGCCCCAAGGGTGTTAAATCATATTTTAAAAAAAGGGTTTTGACCCCTTCCAAAGCTTCCAATTTTCCTTGATTAAAAAGGTACTTTATGGGGGGGGGGGGGATGGGCCCAGGGAGGTTTCACAACGGACTGGTGGTTGATTCTTTGTAGAAACCTTTGGGTCATGGAAATTGGGGAAATTGAATTCCAATGTCCAACCTTTTATTTTAGCCTAGCAGCGATGAAAATTGATAAAAAAAACTTCCTAAAATGGATTTGGGGGAAACTCTAGAATTTTCAATATCTAGGAGGAGCGAGAGGGGGGGTTTTTAAAATTGGGAAAACTAAATAAAAAAAAATTTTAAAAATTTAACCCCTCAATTTTTTTTCCCCAAAAAGGAAAGATAGAAGGGGCCAATTCCCCACCCCATAAGTTTTTAATGTACCCACTATCCACATCCCCCTCCAGCAAAAGTAAAGGAACCCCAAAAGGGGGAATTGGGCTGATCGGAGGTGTTAGATCCCAAACCAAAGTATTTTTTTTTCATTTTTTTTTAAGTGGTTTAAACACCGGAAAATTACTGGGGGTTTCATTGAGCCGATATCCAAGTATCATAAGAAAAACAGCATGTCAGACCCTTTTCCCCATTTAATGATTAATTGGGTTTTGGCTTTCTTTACCCTTTTCTTAATAAGAGATTATGTGTGTTTTTAGAAAGCCCTCTCTCAAACCCTCTCTTCCTGATAGAAAATGAAAAAATGAGGGGTATGCAGGGTTTTCCCTTTTTCCCAAATCCAATTTTTCATTATATGTTTTATTTGTAAAACTTGTAAAAGTTAGTGGGTCTAAGTTTTATGTTGCCCCTCAAATCCCCCAGAATGTTTTTAAAATGGGTTTTTCTCATACCCCAAAAGTTCAATATTTAAAAAGCCCTGGGATCTCCCAAATTTTATTAATGGGCAATTGCCCGGGAGGAAATTGAAGTATGATTTTTGTGAACAGTTCCCCGACCCTTTGAAAAATAAAACCCGTTTTTTTCTTTTAACCTTTCTTAACCCGGCCCGTTTTAGCGTGGGTAGAGAGGGGAAAAGGTAGGTGAGGGAAATTTTAGTTTTAAATAAAATCAGCCAAGAGCAATTTTTTGTTTGTTTAGGGGGGGCCATCAAAAAGGTTTTCAATTTGGGCCAAATGATGGGATTAAAGGGGAAAGCCATAAGAAATATAATGGGCCAAAAAGGGATGCCATATTAAAATAGTTCCCGAAATTTGGAACCGCATTTCCTCCACTTTTGGGTATTTAGAAACAAAATTTTGGGCTTTCCCATCTTGGTTTTTTTAGTTCCAAAATAAACTTCATTAAAAAACGACTGAAGGGCTTTTTTAGGGAACCCTGGGAGGCATAAAGTATGGGAGTTTTCCCCCGGTTACAATAAGAAACCCAGGGGGGTAATAGCATTTAGCAAGGGTTTAACGTGCTATCCAGGATAGGGGATGTTAGTTAACTGGTTAAATTTTTTGTGATATAGAAATTTATTAAAAGAAATTTTTCCCAAAAATTTGTTTTGTATTTGGGGAGGTCTAGTGAGGGGGTTTTTCCTAATGCCCCAAGTATTTTATGTGTGGGTTTTAACCCCAAAAAAAATCCTAGTTTTTGGGCGAGTCCCCCCTTTTGGGGTTTTTGGGATATGTAATGGAAGTATGTAGAAATTTTGTCATGTTTAATTTATAAAATGAAACCCAGGGGAAAATAGTTTTAGAAAACTTTGGGGAGAAGTGCTGCAAAGGATTTTCAGGGGTTTCGCCCCAAAAATCAAAAAATTTTGGGGGGGGGGGCCTCGGCAAACAGGGCTTTATTTTATGTCCGAAACCCAAATTGTGAAACCAGTTTTTGAAGAAATTTTCCTTTATCAATTTTTTCCCACAGGCTCCCCACACATGACGAATATCAGTGGGGAGGTGGGGGGCCCTTTAAGGGTAAACCCATTTGTAATTGGGACAAGGGTTTTTGAAAAAAAACCTAAAGGGTAAAACCCTTGGCGGGGGGTGAAAGAAAAAGAGGGGAAGGGGATAGGCCCTTTAAATTTAGGCCCCCCAAAACCAAATTTTAGGAAAGACCTTTTGAAGGTAGTCCCAATTGGAAACCCGTCAAAGGATCTTTTCCCCGGTTTTGAGTGATAAAAAAGGATGCGGTTTTACGTCCTCATTGATCATGTGAACAATATCCAATATTTTCTAATTTCAAAAAACCGTCGACGGCCCCTGACAAAAACCCCCCTTGGGGCCTTTTTTTTATTATCGAGGGTTTAAAATTTTTGTTTGGTCTATTTGCAAATTTTTTTAGGGGAATAAAATTTTTTATCGAAAATTTAAAAAAAGAAAGGGGGCCTTTTTAAAATTTGGGGAAATTGAAAACCCGGGGCTTTTCCTGGTTTGGGGGGTGGTGGGCCCTATCGCAATGGAGCATTTCTGTAGGGGGGTTTACCCTTTTGGGGAAATTTCTTGGAAGACAAAAGAGATATGGAGCTATTGGGGCACTGGGAAAAACCCATAATATTCATTTCGTAAAAGGGCCCTCTGGTTTAGGAGCTTTGTTTTAGTTTTGGATTTCTTAAACGTTTTCTTCAAATTTTTTTTGAAATTTCCCAAATTTGGGTCGTTTAAAAGGGGGGGCAGATGGCTTTGTGAAAGAAAAATGGGGGGATCAACTTGATTTAAAAAAAAAATGGGAAATTTTTTTTAAGAACTTTAAAAAGCGGTGGGAAACGTCTTTCAAATTATATAAATTCTGGTAATAATTTTTTCAAAAAAAGTTTGCAAGAGTTGAGGGTCGTATATTTTTGATTTTTTCCTGAAGTGATATGGGATATTTTACTCTTAGCTTGGAAAACTTAAAACCCCTTTAGGGTAAATTAAAATTTTATTGGGGGTTTTCCCCGCAATAAAAATTCCCGTTAAAAACTAGTTTAAGGGCCCCCAATTGGGCTAGGGTACAAAAAATTTTTGAGTTTTTTTCCCGGGTAGCTAACAGTTTTTTAATTTTGTAAAAAGGGGAGGTCCATTTTAAATTGTTTATCTAATGTGTTAAAACTCTCGTAATAAAATCCAAATCCCTGTTTTTTTGTTTCTCGTTTTTTTCCTTTTTTCCTTTGTGGTGGGGTTTCTTTTTTCCATACTCCCCTAATTACCGGGTTTGGTTTAGCGCCCCCCCAATAATGTTTCTTTCGGAGGGGGGGGGGGAAAATTGGGGGTTTAAATTTAAAAAAACTCCTCCAGTTCCCCCATTGAATTTCCTTTTTTCTAAATTTTGGGAGAATTAAGTTAAATTTTATTTTATCCCCATGCGTGTAGGAGGGGGCAGGAGACCCTATCGGGTCATGTAAAAAAAAAAACTGGGGCATGAACCGACCAAGTAGAATCGCCTATTTTCCGTGTTTTGTAAAAATTTTGAAGGGCTCTTCTATCCACTAAGAAGTAGTCAAGTCTAGAATGCGTATTTCCAGAATGTGAGTAGAAGGAGAAGTCTTTCTCCTCTGCATGTTGGTATCTCCAGGGATCATGTAAGTTCTCCTGTAACAGAAATTGCTTAAGTTCTGGGGCATAATGGGAGCTTCCTTTTGATCTGTCTAGTGTTTTATCAATCACCATATTATAGTCCCCACAAACAACTAACTTGCCTTTTAGCATTTTTTTTGCTCTGGTTATTATTTTAGTAACAAAGGAAAGTTGTCGAGTGTTAGGTGCGTATAAATTTAGGATAGTGTATGCAATAGAGTTAAGTGAGCACTGTAGAATAATGAATCTACCGTGGGGGTCAATTAATGAGTCAAAAAGTTGGAAAGCAATGGTATTTTTAACAAAAATTGCAACACCCGCTTTTTTTGAACTAGACTCTGTAAAGAAGCCATGAGGAAAGTTCTTGTGTTTTAATCTATGTGTGTCAGAAGCCTTTAGATGTGTTTCCTGAACACAAACCACGTCCGCTTTAAATTTTAGAGCGTCTCTCCATAAACTCGAACGTCTAAATGGGGAATTAAGCCCATTGACGTTAATAGACATAAATGTAACCCCCATCATAGCTCGTAGGGGAACTAGTTAGACCGCTTATTCCTAGAACCGAAGAGCAACATGTTATGGAGACACTGTGCAGCAATGATACTATGGCAAAAAAACTGAAAACATGTAACCTAACAGTAGGCCTCATATGGAACATCTGGGCCTAAAACAAAAGTGTTTCCTAAACAGGAAATCAGAGGTGGGGTAAAGACCACTCGCGGAACCTGCAAGATACGTTCCTATCCGGAAGGTAGATTAAAAAAGAAAAAAAAAGAAATCTCCCAGATATAGGAAGTCACACAGGAAGCCTTGGTATTTGCCTATATCCGGTTCAGTCATTGTGCCTAGACCTTGAACGTCGGGTGTTCTCCGACCATAACGGGGTGATGATTCCAGGTCTGTTGTCTCCTTTCTTTGATGGAGTATTGGCCGGAGTTGAGATGTAACCCCAAGTAAGGAGGACTTCACGTGCGGCAGAGGGAGTTAGACAGACCACTGTGGTCGAGTCTTTTGTTATTCCTAGCTTAACAGGGAAGCCCCAATGATAAGCAACGTTATGGTCTCTTAAAATTTTTGTTATAGGGGCAAACTCTTTTCTTTTCAGCATTGTGCCAGCTGAAAGGTCCGGGTAGATTGATATGTCCGGGTAGATTGATATTTTTCAGGAAGGTCAGAGGTGTTCCTAATGACTTTAAGGAATTTCTCTTTGGTTTTAAAAAAGTGTATCCTCGCAATCACATCCCTTGGCAAGGAAGGTGAGAGGTGTTTGGGTTTCGGGAGCCTGTGAATGCGGTCAATCATTAAGTCTAGCTCCGAAGCATCTGGGAGGACCAGGGCCATTAGATCAGTTAAGAATTGTGGAAGTGCATCTGGGGCAATTGATTCAGGGATGCCTCTCAGACGGATATTGTTGCGGCGTGAGCGGTCCTCTAGGTCAAGAACCTTTGAAGATAGCTTCTGGACCTCTTCCTCTAGAGCCGCATTTGCGTCGATGAGAAGGTTGTGCAACGTTGCAAACTCTGCCATTTTTTTTTCCACGTGTTCAGTTCTGGAAACTAGTGATTGAATATCCATTCTAAAGTCTCCCATCATCTGTTTAAAGTCAGCATGGAGAGTTTCTCTAAATGAAGAAAACAATCTTTGGAGAGTTTGTTCAGAGGCGCAGAAGGATTCCGCTGTGTGTTGATGTTCCATATCGACAGAGTTGGGTCTGGAAGAGGCTTGTGAAAGCGGTGGGGAGATGGCACGTCTCTCTGTCTTGTGACCGCGTGGATGGAGTTTGAAAAAATTCCGTTAATTTGGTGGGTTGAGCTTTGCCCACTCTGTTGGAGTTTCCTCCCATTATGAGAATGTAAGAGAGAGTGAATTTAGATCTATCAAAGCTGTTGGTTTTTTTTGTTTTTTGTTTTTTTTTAGGGGTAATTACTCCACACACCTTCCAGGAGTAGTTATGGAGATAGGAGCAAGAAGGGTAGGATTAATGGGTTTCCCTGGTACCTTTAATACTTCAAATTGCTTGGTTGGTTCTTGTATTATTGAAAACACAGGCTCAAGGGCTAGTGATTATACAGTCAATACAACTTAGCAAGTGGCAAAATATCAGATATGCTGAAGTACTGTATGAGAGGGCTATATTGTAGCAGATGAGGTTTTGTCCTTAATTGTGTACTTGATGTATCAGATACACCACAGTCCTAATGCTGTGAGGTGACCACAGTGTCTTTCACACGTTGATGTAGCTGTATGGTCTTGATATAGTCCTGTTATATTATTATAATGGCGCTGCGGCTGCTGCAGGGTCTGCTCTGCTGAAGGCCACGCGGTTAAAATGGCGGACCTCTAAGAGTATGATGCTTCAAACCCGCAGACGTTCCTGCCACAAAACCTCCTGGCCTCCGGCCAGCTGCGAGGTAATCCCCGAGTCCCGGTCTCACCTCTTATGCGGTTCTTCGGCTGGCGAGGTGCCAGTCACCGGGTGTATCGCGTCCGCCCTCCGCATCTCACTACAAGATGGCGCCGCGGCCTCCAGCGCCCACTCTCTCAGGCTCCGCAACGGGTGATCCGGCTTCTCGGTGGGTAGTCACTGACCTTTTTGCTGCGAAGCTCGGGGGATTCTTCAGCCCGTCAAGGGAAGAGGCAGGCGGCATGTGATAGAGCCGACTCTCTCAATGCTCCGCTTCTCCTTCTAAAATGGCGCCTGCAGTTGCTAGCTGCCGATAGGCTGCTCTCACAGACCGGGTTCCTCTCGTAACGGAGCTGATTTGTAAGCCCCTCAAAAGCTCACCGGGGTGTTCTGGAGCACTTGTTCTCTAGATTCGGGCAGTTAATGGCAAATGATAGGGTTTTTTTTAGCTGTTTTAGTGAGGCTTCCTGCAGAGCTCCAGCTCTATGCGACCAGCAGCATGCAGGCTCAGGCCACGCCCCTGTTCTCTCTCTCTTTTTCTTCTCCATCTGTCCCAGACCGCCATGACGTCTTCTCCCGACCACAACTCTTCACTGTAGAATTTACAAAACAAACATCTTAGACTCCTAACTTTGTCAGCATTTCTCTACCAATTCCTATCTCTGTATAAACTCCCCATCAAATTGTAATAATTAGAGATGGGCGAATTTCTCAAAAATTCGGTTCGCTCACTTCACCGAATTTCCGACAAAAATAACTTCGGTCACGAATTACTTCGGGACAAAATCATGTTAAAAAACAGATTTTTCCCAGGCTGCACAGAGCTGCAGAGTGCTGTAGAACGTTGTGTCATGCTTAAATATGCAGAGGGAGCTTGGTTGGTCTTCATACAATGTTGTGTTTTAGTATGGACATGCACATGACTGCCGCCGCTCTAGAATCGCTTCACTATAAAATTTTCCCTGGGCACTTAAGAGGGCAAAACTGACCAAAAAACTGAAGGGCGAATGTAGCCTGATAAAGTCATGGCAGCGACAGCTGGAAAAAAACAAGCTGAGGGCTCAGGTGGCAACATCAGTGACAGAGTGTGGAGGTGACGGGGCAGCCACGCAGCAATGAGGTCAGACAGTGGCACAATGACATTCTGGAGGGGGCAAAACAAAGGGGTAGGCCAAAGAGTGGCACAATGACACAGTGTGGAGTTGATGGCATCAACAGCAGCAGCAGCATGAGGTCAGACAGTGGCACAATGACAGGCCACAGAGTGGCACAAGGACACAGTGTGTAGGTCACGGCAGCAGCCACAGAAGCAGCATGAGGTCAGACAGTGGCACAATGACAGTGTGTAGGTCACGGCAAGCAGCAGCATGAGGTCAGACAGTGGCACAATGACATTTCTGGAGTTGCAAAAACAGTAGTAGGCCACAGAGTGGCACAATGACAGAGAATGGAGGTAACGGCAGCAGCAGCATGAGGTCAGACAGTGGCACAATGACATTCTGGAGGTGGCAAAAACTGGAAATAAAGGGCCCCAGAGTGGCCACAAAGACAGAGAGTGGATGGTGACGGCGGCAGCAGCATGAGGTCAGAGAGTGGCACCATGCCATTCTGGAGGTGGCAAAAACAGTAGTAGGCCACAGGGTGGCACTATGAAAGAGAGTGGAGGTCACAGCAGCAGCAGCATGAGGTCAGACAGTGGCACAATGACATTCTGGAGGTGGCAAAACAGTAGTAGGCCACAGACAGCAGCATGAGGTCAGACAGTGGCACAATGACATTCTGGAGGTGGCAAAAACTGGAGTAGGCCACAGAGTGGCACAAGGACACAGGGTGGAGGTAACGGCAGCAGCAGCATGAGGTCAGACAGTGGCACAATGACATTCTGGAGGGGGGGGCCCAAAAAAGTAGTAGGCCACAGAGTGCCACAATGACAGAGTGGAGGTGACGGTGGCAGCAGCATGAGTCCAGCCACTGTAACTAAGACATTATTGAGTTGGCAAAACAGTAGTAGGCCACAGAGTGGCACAATGACACAGTATGGAGGTTACAGCAGCAGCAGCATGAGGTCAGACAGTGGCACAAAAGACATTCTGGAGGTGGTAAAACTGGAGTAGGCCACAGAGTGGGACAATGACAGAGATTGGAGGTGACTCGGCGGCAGCAGCATGATGTCAGATTGTGGCACAATGACTCAGTGTGGAGGGCACGGAAGCAGCCACAGCAGCAGCATGAGGTCAGGCAGTGGAACAATGACATTCTGGAGGTGGTGAAAACTGGAGTAGGCCACAGAGTGGCACAATGACAATGTGGAGGTAACGGCAGCAGCAGCATGAGGTCAGACAGTGGCACAATGACATTCTGGAGATGGCAAAAACTGGAAATAGGCCACAGAGTGGGGACAATGACAGAGAGTGGAGGTGCCCGGGGGCAGGAGCATGAGGTCAGAGAGTGGCACAATGACATTCTGGAGGTGGCAAAAACAGTAGTAGGCAACAGGGTGGCACTATGAAAGAGAGTGGAGGTCACAGCAGCAGCAGCATGAGTTCAGCAAATGGCACAATGACATTCTGGAGGTGGCAAAAAAAGTAGTAGGCCACAGAGTGGCACAATGAGAGAGTGGAGGTCACAGCAGCACGCAGCAGACATGAGGTCAGAGAGTGGCACAATGACACAGTGTGGAGGGCACGGCAGCAGCCACAGCAGCAGCATGAGGTCAGGCAGTGGCACGATGACCCTTCTGGAGGTGGCAAAAAAAGTAGTAGGCCACAGAGTGGCACAATGACAGAGAATGGAGGTCCCCAGCAGCAGCATCATGAGGTCAGACATTGGAACAATTACATTCTGGACGTGGCAAAAACTGGGAGTAGGCCACAGAGTGGCACAATGACACAGTGTGGAGGTAACGGCAGCAGCAGCATGAGGTCAGACAGTGGCACAATTACATTCTGGAAGAGGCAAAAAATGGAGAAAGCAACAGAGTGGCACAATGACAGAGAGTGGAGGTGACGGCGGCAGCAGCATGAGGTCAGGAGGAGGTGGCACAATGGACATTCTGGAGGGTGGCAAAAACAGTAGTAGGCCACAGGAGTGGCAACATATGACAGAGAGTGGGAGGTGACCGGGTGGCCAAGCAGCATGAGGGGGCAGGCAGTGGCACAAAGGGGCATTTCTGGAGGTGGCAAAACCCGTAGTAGGCCAACAGAGTGGCACAATGACACACAGTGTGGAGGGTTTACAGGCAGCCTGCGCATGAGGTTCAGACAGTTGCACAATGACATTCTGGAGGTTTGGGAAAAAACTGGAGTAGGCCACAGAGTGGCAAAGACAGTGTGGAGGTTACAGCAGCAGCCGCATGAGGTCTGGGACAGTGCACAATGACATTCTGGAAGGTTTGGCCAAAAAAACTGGTGTAGGCCACAGAGTGTCACATTGACAGAGTGGAGGTCACAGCAGCATGAGGTCAGACAGTGGCACAATCACATTTAGGAGGTGGCAAAAAACGGAGTAGGCACAGAGTTGCACAATGACAGAGAGTGGAGGTGACGGCGGCAGGAGCACCAGCATGAGGTCAGAGAGTGGCACCATTACACAGTGTGGCTGTCACGACCCCAGCTTCAGCAGCAGCAGCATGAGGTCATAAAGTGGCACAATGACAGAGTGTGGAGGTGGGTGGCAATACCAGTCCCTGGTAAAGATGGTTGGTGGCAGATGGAGAAAACTGTCAGCAGATGTGTGGCATCAGGCGGGGTGGCGGCATCAGAATAGTGGCTGAGGCAGGTAGTTTGAACCCAGACTCATTTCTCACAGTTTGGGTGAGGTGCATGGCTGATGTAATCTGATGCCTAAGGCATTGGGTTGTGGGGAAAATTTCCTGGCCGATCCACGCCTGATTCATCTTGACAAAGGTCATCGTTCCACATTTCCCGTGGACAAGCGGGTTCTCCTTGGGGTAACGATGGCCCCCGCACTGAAACACGCTCTGATGCCACACTACTGGCCGGGCAGGACAGCTTCTCCACGGGCAAACTCGGCAAGTTGCGGCACACATCCAGTTTGGCCCTGCCAGTAGTCCAGCGGATCTTCTAACTGGAGTGGCAGAGTGCTGCCCAAGTAGGCCACCACCTGTTGGTTCAGGGTCTGCTCCAGGTCCTGCTGTGCTGCTGGCGACTGCCCTCTCACTAGGCGGGTGAAGGAAGCTGTCATCAGTGACTCCAGACTTAGGTTGCTGCTGATGGAGTGGTACTGCTCCTACCCCCCACCTTCCCCCAGCAGCCGCGTCAGTAGTACGTGAGAAACTGAAGAACCCCCGGTCAGACCTGTCAGAGGAGGGCGTTGCCGTACATAGGCAGAGGCCAAACTGACTACGGAGGATTTCCCTATAGTATTTGAGTTTGTCCTCCCTCTCAATAGCTGGAAAAAGGCTCCTTTTTGGGACCCGGTAGCGAGGGTCCATAGGTTGGAGAGCCAGAAGTCATCCCTCCCCGGATGCTGACTATTCGGCTGTCACTAGCCAGGCAAATAAGCATGCTGCGGGCCATCTGCACAAGTGACTCGAGGGGCTCCCTGCCGCCATCTCCACTGTATATTTGCCACGGTGCTTGCGGGTCATCTGCCTCGTCTTCCTCATTTCCATCTACCTCCTCCAGCTGCTCCTGCTCCTCCTCTCATTTCACCAGACAATGCTTCTGCTCTAATGTCCTCCTCCTCCTCCTCCTCCATTTCAGCCCCCACCGGACTCATGTGGCCGTGAGATGTAGTCGCCACGTCTCCAGTCCCCTGCCCAGACAGATTTTTTCAGCATCTGTTCCAGGACATGAAGCAGTGGAATGTTTGTTTTTTCATCCCGTAGTCCTGGCAAACTGACAAATAACGTGGCCTCCTGGGAATGGCCTCAACAAACGGCAGGTGTCACGCATGAGCTGCCACTGGTGACATCAAAGTTACACGGGGGAGTACTCCTGTCCGCCTGGTTCATCAAAAAATCGTTAATGGCCTTTCTTGTTCATACAGTCGGTCCAACATGTGCAGGATGGAATTCCAACGGGTGGAAACATCGCATATCGAGTGTGTTGGGGGAGGCCGTTCTGCCGCTGCAAACTCGAGGGGGGTGTTCCTGGCTTTGTAGAAATGGATTGAAGTGCATGCACAGTTTCCGGGCCCTTTTTCAGAATTTTCTGAAGATCGGGGGGAAGACTTCAGAAACCTTTTCGCAACCAGATTGAACACGTGCGCCATGCAGGGCGCATGGACCATCCCTCCTCGGTGCAGTGCGGACACCATGTTCCTCCCATTGTTCGCCACCATGGTTCCGATTTGCAGTTGGCACGGAGAAAGCCCCCACATCGATTTCTTGCTGCATGACGCGGAGCAGTTTTCCCCCCCTGTGTGACTTTGTTCACCGAGGCAAGCCAGGTGTAGAACTGCGTGAACCGCTGTGCCCTACACATGTGGTATGATGGAGCAGTACTTGTGGAGGCTGAGATGGTGGTGGTGGTGGTGGAGGAGGAGGCGGACATTGGCGCAGGAGCCGCAGTTTGACAACATGGAGGAGAAAGCGGCGTCTCCTGTCCAAGTTGTTGGTGTGCCTGGGCTGGAAGCACATTCACCCAGTGGGTCGTAAAGGACATGTACTGGCCCTGACCGTAGTTACAGCTCCAGAGTCTGCGCTGCCGTTTCACCTTGGAACAAACCGATAAGGTCAAGGACTGGCTCACCTTCTGTTCTACATATTATTGAAGTGCTGGTATGCCTTTTTGGAAAATAAATTACGGCTGGAACTCTCCATTCTCGGTCGACACAAGCCATTAGTTCTCTGAACGGTGCAGGAGTCCTCCATTTGGAAAGGGAGGGATGCATGCACCAAACCAACTTGGACAGGAGCACGGTCAGCTTCTGCACCTTAGGATGGTTGGACGCATACTGTTGTCTCTTTGCAATCGCCTCGCTGAACGACTGCTGGCGCCATGAGGATCAGGAGCATCTGGACTGGGAGATGATGGCAAAGAGAAACAGCTCCCTTCTGCAGAGGTGGTGGAGCCTTGACTGGCTGCAATGGCATGCGTGCCTCTGGGCGCTGCTGCGGCGGCAGGTTTGGGCAACCACATCTGAGCCACGTTTCTCCCAGGCCACGGATGTGACGCTGCATGTGTTGACGCAGGGCCGTGGTGCCAACATTAGTCCCTGGCCACGCTTCACTTTCTGCCTACAGATTCTACATATACCCATATTCGGCCCTCCGGTGTCTTAGCAAAGAACTGCCCACCACCCCCCGAGTATCGGAATTTACCGCCAAAGCTCAGCACTGAGTGACTACTGGGCTGCTGCCTCGCTGAGCCCCCGTGCCCCTTTCTTTCTTGGACCTGCGAAAAGGGGTTTTTTACCCGTGGCCGCTTGGCTCCCGACCTCACATGCTGCTATCCTGTGACTCACGGGGCCCCACAACCCACTTGCTGGCTGCGCCGCTGCCCGACACGCAAGCTGACGCCCTCTTCTCCTGCGATGATGAAGCCCTTGCCTCACCGGCTCCCAAATGCGGTCAGCTACATCATCATCTATTTGCTTTTCATCGTCATGCTGTCCTCCCTCACCGGTCTTGGTATGCAGAGGCTGACCCCTCACAACATGACCTCCCATTTCCACTCTCAAACATCTATACTTTGCCGCCTACTGCAAGAAGCAGGGGATATTGGCCCCATTTTCTTTGCTGCCAAGTGGCTGTGACTGCCCTCCTCAATTGTTCATCCTCGCTTATTGTGGCGCTGAGCCCAGACCCCATAGTAGAATTCTGGCTGAGGGAAAAGGATGGGACAGAGGCGGGTTGAGGAAGGTGAGGGCCGCTGACCCGCTCCCGGGCCAATGCCAACTAAGGGTTGTGTCTGACGTTCCCAACTGACCCCTTGGCTGGGGTTTTTCAGATGTCATCTGGGAGGAAGTGGATGACCTAGTCAACCAATCAAAAACCATTGGGTTGCTGAACAACACACGGCCGCTAGATGACAGCGGCAGTTGTGGCCTCAACGAGTGACCCCTGCTGCGACGTCCCCTTGCTGTGCTGCGACCTGGGCCTGTCCAGCAATAGTTTGTGCTCTGCCACTCGCAGGTGACGAGCCTGCCACCTCTCTGTCTGACATTCTGTTTGTTCTAAAATGTACAGACACTGTTTGATGAAGATATCTGTATATGATAAATTCACCCCCTGTATTTGACTCCAACTGAACCCACTAAGAAGTTTGGGGGTAACCCTTTGGATATAAATTGTGCTCCACAAATGGGCAGGAAAAATTTACTTGTATGTGCCGTTTAAAAACTTGGGGTATTTTACTGAATATAAAAAGCACAAACAGGCTTAATTAACCTTCGGATATAAATTATGCTAAGAATTTCTTCTGTGGCGGTGAAAAATAAAGTTTCTTTTACTGAGTACAAACTGCAGAAAAAACGCTTATTAACCCCTGGTTTGTAAATTGCGCAAAATAATTGAGCAACCAAAAACTACCAGCTTTGTATGTGTTACAATGGCGTGTTTTCTACACTACACACAAGATTTAAAACTTGTAATTAACCTTCGCTTGGGAATTATGCTACGGAAAAATGGTCTTTTTTGGCGGTGAAATAAACGTTTTCTTTTAGTCACCACAGCAGCAGGACAACGCTTAATTAACCCTTGGATGTAAATTGCGCAAAGAATTGAGCAACCAAAAATACGAGCTTGTAGCGTGTTACAATGGCGTGTTTTCTTACGCTACACAACAAGAGTAAAAAATTGTAATTTAACCTTCGCTTGTGAATTATGCTACAGGAAAAATGTCTTTTTTTGGCGGTGAAATAAACATTTTTTTAGTCACCATAGCAGCAGGACAACGCTTAATTAACCCCTGAATGTAAATTGCGCAAAAGAATTGAGCAGCCAAAACTGAAGTGGTATTTGGATTGTAAAAACGCTGTTTCTTTAAATGAATACAACAGGAACAGGCTTAGATCACCCTTGGATATTCAATGTGCTGTGAGCAGATAGCATTAAAATGTATATGCAGCTGCACTGGACGCAAAACTGGACTTCAGATCCAATACCCCACAAAATCAGAAAAAGAACGTTAAAAGAAGCAGTCTCTGAGACAAGATGAAACACCCCCCAAAAATCGGGGGTATAAAAATGGGGTTTTTTAAAGGTATCAGTTTATCATAAGAAACCGCGGCAGCCCCTTCCCTAATCAGAAACAGGGGACGCGGGTATGAGTTCCCCAGCTCGCCCCCGGGAACCCTTATATAGGGGCTGGTGAATTACAAAATCCCGCCGGTCTCTGATTGGCTTCACCCCCTCCCAACCCATGTCCTGCGGCAAAGCCCTTCCCCTCCCAAGTGTTTTGCCCCAAGTTACGCCATTTTACGCAGCCCTTTTTTACCCAATCAAAAGCACCCTACTTTCACCCAAATCCCCCAAAAATTCGACTTCGTTAGAACCAAATTTTTCCTGTTTTTTAAAACGAATTCCACTTCGTTAGAATCAATTAAACCCATTCTAGTAATAATTCCCCCCAATTGTTTCCCAAACAGTAAAAGTCCCCCAAACCCTAGGGGCTCCCATTTGTGCCCCCAATTGGTTTTAAATCCCCATATAAAAGTATTTAAAATTCCCTTAAGCCCAATTTAAGGTATTTAAAAACCCAAAAACTAGGTGGGCAGTCCTAAATTAAAGGTAGGTGTAAGCCCCCCATTTGGGGTGGGGTATCTGGGCCCCAAATTAAGTAGAAAATAAAGGTCGCTATTCCCCATAAAATTCCCGGGGAAAATAAGACACCCTCGAAAAAAAGACAAAGCGGGTTTTTTTGTTAAAATTCCCCCTAATAAAAGGGCCACCCCCCGAAAATAAACATGGGCGGAAATCAGGGGGTTTGAAGGACCTGGGGCGGGGAGGCCCATTGATGTGATGTCACCACGGGGTCCTGAACATCTCAGGACAGGAGCAGAAAGGGCCTGTTCACACGGCTTTTTTTGGGATTTTTCTGCCCATATTCGCCCCCGTACTGCCGAAAAGGGGGCAGTACTCCAACTTTACGGTAACCATAGTTCTCATAGAGAACAAAAAGATTACGGCTCCCTCTCCCCCGTTTTGCACAACACGCAAGCGGGGGGAAAAGTACATGTCAATTATTCACACTAAAAAAACATTCGAAAAAAATGAATGGGGCGTTTTTGGGGGGAAAAATTTTTCCCCCCGAATTTACCCGACCTTCATTATTCTCGGCACGAATACGTGTGAACATACCTAAGTGGGGATGAGGGGAAAACAGAGAAATGATCTAACACACACGGGCACACACACATAGACAAATTACAACAAAAAACCCACAGACACATCAATAACAACAGACAACACACACATAACTGTACACAGACATACCCCACAGACAGACACACACAAAACACGGGGCACAACAACACAACACCACATTTTCACAGGGTGGCTGAGGGGCATGCTGGCTTCTATTTTTTTTCAAGTCCCACTGTCACATTTGCCTCCTTTGAGTAAGTCACTGCGCTACCATAAAAAGTCCCTTTTCATAATATATCTTATGGTTTGTGCTCAAACTTTAAAAAAAATAAAAAAATATTAAAATTATATAAAAATAATTATTATAATATTAATATATATATTATATATATATATAAATATATAAATATATTATAAATATATATAAACACACACAAACACTTTTGTAATTACATGCAAATTTATTCATGGAAAATAAGACACCCAGAAAAAAAGACATAGTGCATCTTTAGGAACAAAAATTTTTATAAAACGCTCTTTTTTTAGGGAAACAGGGAATTAAATTTTGGCCCCTGAGGGAGCTATTTTAACCCCTAGCCAGTAGTGTCCCCGTACCCGTAGTAGCCCCTGTAGCCATTTCAGCCCCTGGCCCGGTAGTAGCCCCCTGAGCAGTAAAATTGTCCCCTTTAGCCCGGTAGAGTCCCCTGTAGCCAGGTAGTAGCCCCCTGTAGTCAGTAAATTGTCCCCTGTAGCCAGTTAATAGACCCCTGTAGCCAGGTAGTAGTCCCCAGTAGCCAGTAACATGCACCCTGTAGCCAAGTAGTAGTCCCCTGTAGCCAGGTAGTAGCCTCCTGTAGCCAGGTAGTAGCTGTCTGTAGCCAGGTAGCCCCCCATAGCCAGGTAGTAGCCCCCTGTAGCCAGTAAATTGTCCCCTGTAGCCAGTAAATTACCCCCTGTAGCAAGTAAATTGCCCTCTGTATCCAGGTAGTAGCCCCCTATAGCCATGTAATTGCACCCTGTATCCAGGTAAGATGCTCTCTGCAACTAATGAAAATTAAAGAAACAAAAGGTGCTCATCTCTCCATGTTCCCTGCAGCACGGCCAGGTCCGTAGCTGATGTACAGTGTCAGCGGGTGACGTCATCACGCTGCTTATGCCGACACACAGCTCCCAGGATATCCTGGGCCAGCAGAGGCTTCCGACCTAGGAGATCCAGCATTGCAGTGGTTGTGGCAAAAGTCTCACTGAGCACTGTACATACAAGGGTGAAGGCAGGAGGGTAACGATCCATCCTGCTGTCTCCCAGTAGGAGCAGCTGCACTGTGTGTGCAGCTGCTAACTCTGCATGGCCGTTGTAAAACGGACATGCAGCGTCAGAGGCTAATCACTAGGCGGGTAAGGCAGGCGGCCACGGCGCTTCCCCTGGCGAGCAGCGTCCCGGTGCCCCAGTCGATCGTCCACCTCGCCCATCCGTAGGAACGACCCTGCTGATAACTACAGAGGAGCTGTGAGTAGGATCCTGCAGATAACCTCACCAGTCGCACACAGGAGGCAGAGGAGGGGGCAGGGACAGGGTTATAGGAGCTTCCCGCTCTTATCATCCTATGCTGATCTCCAGTGCTTGCCCTCCCTCTGCTCTCTTGACCGACAGAACAGCTTGGTACTTTGCGCTCCTGAAGACCAGGTCTGAGGAGCCGCCACAGTCTCCAGTGTGTCTCATCAAAAAGCAGACTTGTGTTGTTTAAACTCCACCTCTCCCCCCAGAAAAAGACATCATTCTTTACATAAAGTTAGGACTGGAGGCAGAACAGAGGAATGAAAAAATAAACAAATACACGTGCAGTCATTATGGCCGGCTGCTGGTGGCGCCCCCTGCAGACTGCCGCCCAAGGCACCGGACCACGAGTGCCTAATTATAAATATGGCCCTGTACACCACTGATCAGTGCTAGGTATTTATGGGATTTGAGGCTCAAAAGTAAACCAGAGTGTTTTCGTTCACTAACAGCAAACATATTACTTGGATAAGGCAAGAAGAAAAAAACTTTTCGTTTATAAATCGAAAGACTTATTTAAAAGAAGGCTTTCTGCTAATATATTTAAGGTGCATTCAATAATTTCTTATTATGGGCTTACCTTTGGAATAACACTCTTTAAAAGTGCAGTGTTGGACTGGGGTGACTGAGGCCCATCCGTGGAGTTGATTCTCGTGGCCCACCAATGGAATGCTTCTTAGGGCCCACCAGTGAAGTTGATTCTCGTGGCCCACCAATGGAGTTGCTTCTTAGGGCCCACCAGTGGACTTGATTCTTGGGGCCCACCAGTGGAATTTATTCATGGGGCTACCAGTGGAGTAGATTCTTGGGGCTACCAGTGGAGTAGATTCTTGGGGCAACCAGTGGAGTAGATTCTTGGGGCAACCAGTGGAGTTGAATCATGGGGCTACCAGTAGAATTTATTCTTGGTGTCCACCTGTGATGTTGATTTATGGGGCCCACCAGTGCTGTTAGTTCTTGGTGCCCAGGCTACAACAATCACACATGACTCTTGCATTCTGCCATTCTTGCCTCTCCTTTTCTGTCTTTCTTAAAAACAGCCCTAGGCCTCCCATACCCAGAAGTCCACAATGCCTAGAGACATACTGCGTTTTTTTTCTTCTCCTTTGTGGGACAGTCCAAGCCTGTATAAGTAATAGGAGTTTATTTGTTAGATTAGGGCAGGGCTATTGTGAAGGGATGTGGGATAACAATAGAGACCTTGAGCATTGCTAGTGTTGCGCTTTGAAGTCATACGCATCCTTTTTCAGTCTGACTGACAGTCTGCTGATTGCCCGTCAACCTCCAGAAAAATTCAAGTTGGGTCAAACCGGTCTGACCCAATTTTAAAGTTCAACACAACTCATTACTGAAAAGGGAGCGATTTTGTGAAAGTATACCAGGTATGCATCCAATTACCTAATCACACATTCTATAATACTGTATGTGGTAAAAACTAAGGGCGACATGTCAGTAAAGAGGTGCCGCTACACCAGTTTTAAGGCGCATTAAATGAGTGTATAGTGTACCTGAATGAATGAACCTGTCAAATATCTGGCGTGTGGTATACCTTGCATAGTAAAATTAATATGCTTAATATAGGCGCATAGCATATGATTGCTAGCATATTTGATGCACCGACTTTAGGTGCATTCAAATGTGTTGTGCCTGGCGTGTAATGCGCTTAGTTTTGGTGTATTACAGTTCTGTTTTATTTGTGCAAAATACACCAAAAAAAATGGCGCAGCCCTAATGGGACACGTCGCCCTAAGAATTCCTTTCAGGGGCTACCCTTAGTATAAAAAGGGTTTTCTACAAGATACCTATAATAGGTTCACCAGACTTTAAAGGAGTGGTACAAAACTAGATAGAGGGGGAGTACTATCTGTTAATAGATATGCAGGTTGGTAGTGATCTGTGGGCTCCCTCACACTGTGACACCTAGAAATCCTATTTGAGACACAACTTAAAGTTCTTGGGTTCAAGTACAAAATCTGTAATAGGCTTCCAGCCTACCATGTGCCATATATAATACTGGTGTCTTCTATGTGGTGGAGAGATCTGTGGACCTTCTCAGGCACCAGTGCTTGAATCTAATTTCTATCTTTACTGATAACGTCACGTTCATGGATCACATGATGCTGCAGCCATTCACTGAACTCTTTGGTCACATGCTGTAGGCATGTGATTGTTGAGGTCACAGACTGGTTGCAGCATCATGTGATTCATGAACATTTGTGGTGGGAGAGGTAAGTAAGGGTTAATTTTAGCACAGTGGTAGGGAGGTTTTTAAAAGTCTTGGAAAACCCTTTTAACGCTGATTTGGAGCATTGGTGAAATGTGAATTCTTTAAAAAAAATGCATGTGTTTTTGAATTGCCTGTTTTTGCTGCAGTTTAAAAAATGCAACAAAAACAAAATTTGTGAATGCAGAGCTAAAGGGATTTTCTCACCACAATGATTAGCTTTAAACATGTTAGCAAAGGTAAGTAAAGATTATCAACAAATACATAACTTAAGAGGCTTTAAAGGAGATCTCATCTCCTGCTTGTGTATACAAACTTCTTAGGTTACCAACCATCTCTTTCTGCTTTCATTGCTCCAGCAGCCCTGGCCGACCATGGTGACGTCACTCCCTTCTGTGTCTTATCAGGAGCACTGGAGCTTGTTTACCTATGTTACTGACAAACTTTAACTCTTTAGAATTCTTTAGCCTTCTACCTTACTGTTAGCAATGTCCCTCTAACAGGCTCAGCTAGGAAAAGCAGAGCTAAAAATACAATCAGTGCTGCAGAACTACCCACAGCATAACCTAATTAGCAAGTGGGAGCCTAAAGCTGGCTGTAAAGAGCAGTTTCTGTGAAATGCCATGGTGAAAATGCCAAGTTAAAGGGGTTTTGCCACAGAGTAAAATTGAGGTGGGAAGCTTGCAAATGAAATAAACATTTTCACCATTCATTATTATTAACAATTCTACACTGTTTTTGCTTTAGCTGCTCCTTTAGTGATCCATTGTTTACAACTCATTTCCAGGGCATACGACCAGAGCTGTGAGCTCCTCAGTCCTGGTCGCACATGCTCAAACATCACTTCTCTCAGGCAGCTACTGAGTATTCAAATCCCAGGTGCTGTCACTCTACTCCTGTCCTCTGTCCTCCTTAGTAATTAGTCAAACAGTGCAAATAAATAAAAAAACTTCAGTGAGGTATGTACATTGATAAAGAGAAATAAAAATCCACAGGTTTGGCTCCTGCAGGGATTTGAACCAAGGACCCTTGTGCCTGTAAGCAAAAGCTTTACCCCTCAGCTACTCACAATGCTTTACATAAATAGACCTTTCTTTGACTACAGAGAGGAAAGGCATGGTGATGTCATCCTGCTGGGTCACATGATATGCAATTAAAACAAATCACACATGCCTTTTTCTAAACACCGGGCCGAAGAGCTGGATGCAGGAGGTATGAAATGAGATTGTGGCAAAACCCCTTTAAGATCCACTTTTTACAACCCTTTCTAAGCATTTTGTAGATGTCCCTTATTAAATGTGAGACTTGTCTTAAGACATTTTATCCTTATGTAAACTGTGGTAAAGTGAAAGCATTTATTTGCTGGTAACAGATATGCTTACTGTAAACACATACATTGTGTAATCAGAGATGTGATTTCAAGATCATCCTGTTGGTTGTAAGATGACCCTGAAAGCGTCACACTTTATCAACAGATTTCTAATTCTTTTTTTCAATAGTCAGATCATGCCATTGTTGTGAGGCTGTGGTGCAAGAGGGCCCTGCCCTAAACCGCACCTGCTGCTGCCTTTCACAATGTCAATGAGTAAAATAATAAAATTCTGTTTACCTGCAGCTGCCACTAGGGGGAGCTCACTGTAGACAACTTTATACAGTCACCAATAATATACAAGCTGTATAACATCATATGAAGTAATCTTCCACTAGTTGTAGCTTTAAAAATCCAGAACTTTATTATTTAAAGGGGTTGTACAGTACCCCAAAAACCTAAAAAGGACTTTCAATTGTATTAAAAAAAAAAAAAATTGTCTTTTTCTTTTTAATCTACAGTGAATCCAGCAGTGGAGCTCCAGCAGTTGCTCTGGTGTCCAGATCCGGTTGGCATATGACCACTGCATACTATCATCGAAGAGTCAGGATCAGCTTAGCCAATCATTTACAACTTTTGAATTCATATTATTATTGTGCATATACTTTAACACTTATTTTCAAATTTAAAATGTCCATATACTGTAATAAATTGTGGTATATTCAAGTGCTTGTTGTGGCATTTAGCTAACCGTTCAGGATTAGTCCATTTTTACTCCCCAATGCTGGGTAAGCTGGAGACTTCTGAAGGGTTAGACAAATGCCACAACAAGCACTTGAGTATATCACAATTTAATACAGTATATGGACATTTAAAATTTGAAAATAAGTGTTAAAGTCTATGCACAATAATAATATGAATTAAAAAGTTGTAAATGAATGGCTAAGCCGATCCTGACTCTTCGATGATAGTATGTGTTGGTTCATAGGAGGTATTTCTTGTTTGGTCGACGTGGTGCTCAAGATGAAGGATTGTATAAAGTGGTCATTTCATTCTTCAGCTAGTTCAACTTTACTCAGGGGAAACTATTGACTTGATAGTTTCTTTATGTGCATTGTGGTTGCACAGAGTGCCCCATTCTGAACCATACTTGCAAACCCAGTACAGTACATAAAATGGACAGGTCAAACTCCATCCAAAATGGGTGTTCTCGAGAAGAACAAAGCTGTTCCTTGGTGGAATACAGGTGTTTATAGGGTGAGGTGCAGTCATTCCTGGGGTGGGGCTAAAATTATCCTGGTTGGCAACTTTGGTTTAAACCCTAAACAAGCTTCCACCTGCAGCATGGCGTTCAGGGGCAAAACTTTCTCACTGCCATTTTGCTCAACCGCATTGTACAAGCCGCCAACTCTTACAAGTAAAAAACAGTAAAATATATCTACAGCATTTGTACCATTCGTGACATAAAATAGTGATGTGCTTATTTCTCTCCAGATGAATGAAAAACACTAACATTATTGTACATTATCAAATGAGAAGCATGACCCACCTAAGGGTATACAACAAATAAACTATTTACGTGCATTTACATCCCACATTGATGCCATTTTTACTTGTCTTATATAATGTAAGAGTATTACGTAGCTATCATGTGACAGTATTGTCTCGTGTTCTATTGGGATTTACAATAAGTGACTCAATACATTTCTATGAGTGAGACTACTGCATGATATTCACATGTCATCAGGTATTCAGTATCATCTTGTGCATGAAGGAAGCTACTAAAGCACATGACATATGTCTTAAGCTGGATTTTCACATTTCATTTTTTGAATGCACCGAATAAAAAATGTCTGCTTTTTGTTTATTTAACCCAAATTTCACTTGTGTTCCAAATTTAAGTTAAAGGTTTTGCCAAATAACAAAATCCCTTTTTGAGTTTGTTCTGTAGCTCACTTGTAGGGATTATGACATAAAAACAAAGGAAGAGAAAGAGAAACATGTGAAGCGCGATGCGTCTGGTTGCACGAATGAAAAGAGAAAATATAATCCTCTCTCATGAGATTTACATAAGTGGTGAAAACTGTGATGAGTTTATTAGCCGGGTGTCATATGTTATTGTGGATTTCAGAGTACAAAAAAAGATAATTGTTAGGTCGGCCATAAATGCACAGATAAATCCCCCAAGAAATTATCAGATGTGTTGGACAATTTCTCACAAAGGGCTATTGCTATTGTTTATCCTGCAGAGTACAAAGATAGAGCAAATTATTGTGCACACACACTTTTTACAAGTTTATATCATTCATATTTCCAGGTTACGACTTTAGATCATCTCACCTTGCAAGTTCACAGAATTGGTCAAAAGCTTTACCCTTCGAAACGTGCTTAACCAGGTTGTCCACCATTCCTTATCATGGAGACGGACTTTGATATTAGAAGTAAACATCAACACAGTAATAAGCTGTTGGAACATATCAACAGGTTGCGTGCATCAGCAGAGCTCATTGACATAGTCCTGGTTGCTGAGGGACAGAAGTTTCCATGCCATCGATTGGTGTTAGCCTCATTCAGTCCATATTTCAGAGCCATGTTCACATGTGGTTTGGTGGAGTGCAACCAAATGGAAGTAACTCTCCATGACATTACTGCTGGAAGTGTCTCAGTCATTTTGGATTACATGTACACATCACAACTCTACATCAACAACTTAACTGTCCAAGGAGTGGCCACTGCTGCCTATTTCATGCAGATGGATGATGTCTTTAAGATGTGTCAGACTTACATGATGGACCATATGGATGCATCAAATTGCATTGGGATCTTCTACTTTGCCAAGCAAATAAGTGCAGATGACTTGGAAGAAAAGTCCAAGAAATACTTATATCAACATTTCTGTGAGGTTGGCCTAAACGAGGAGATACTAGAAGTTGAGTTTCAACAGCTGATGTCAATGATTATGTCAGACGATCTTAATGTCTCTCGAGAAGAGAGCATCCTAGACCTAGTCCTAAAATGGGTGAACTATGACAAGAATCTAAGATCACAATACCTTATAGACCTCTTGAAACAAGTCAGATTATTACTTGTCAGCCCATCTTTCCTTCGAGAAGCTAGGAAGAGGAATACCATCCTTTTATCTAATGCCCAATGCTATGACATGGTTGAACAGGCCCTAGAGACTATTGAAAAATCTACTAAAGTCTCTCTAAGTCTTCGTTATGGAATGGAGACCACAAGTCTTCTTCTTTGTATCGGCAATAATGCAGCAGGTATTAGATCAAAATATGGAAGTTACGGAGATGCTAGCTTTTGTTTTGCTCCTACAACAGGGAAAATATGTTACATGCCATCCCCAAAACAAGGAGAGGTGTTGGGCTCTGTGGTGACAGGCGTGGTGACTGAATACAATGATATAATATTGGCCGGTGAAGCAACAGTTGTGAGGATGTCCAGGCAAAAGAACAGCCATATCGAGATCTGCAGGTCAGTAGAACTCAATTGATTACCAATGTGATGGTCAATATTACCATTTTCTTGTTGAAAGTTTCTATTGCATACATAGAGTAGAGAATCGCCCCATCCACTACAGCTTTGTACATGAGACTGCCATCATTTTATAGACAATTATCTTAGCTATCTCATAAAAATTTGACTTGCAACTATTTAGCATAAGCTTAGTTATGCAAATTCTTGTCATTTAACTGTATTGTTACTGTTTTGCTCCTGGTGATGGAACAATCTTTTTCTTCTTGTATACTACAAATTACAACCTGTCTCACATTACCTAATAACTCAGTGTATTATTAGGTTGATTCCCAAGTGAAAGGTCGCTGTTTCGAATCGAGAAGCAGCCATGAAAAAGATTTTCCAAGAAAAGAGAAACAGCATCATCCAGCTCATCAATAGCGTCTCTTGGCCCCCCAAAAAATCCAAACTGCATCATGTGAGGCCATGACAGTTGGAAGAATAAGAAATTAAGTCCATCCATCCATTCCATCGCCAAGAGGTGGACGAATAAGCAAAACAGAGTCAAGAAGTCAGCTAATCACAAGGTCTATGAGTTCTGGAGCAACAAACACGGCAGTGGAGTTGACTCATATGCTACATAATAGTGATATCACAGACGTCCAAGCACCATGCAACGCGCATTACACAAGTCTGGAATGATGGCCGGAGAAAATTTGAAGAAGCTTTGACTTCAATATCGTCATAAGAAGCATCGGCTTGAGTTTGCAAAAAAGTCTGAGAAGTGGACAGTACTAGATTATAAACCGGTGAATTGGAGTGATGAGAGGAAAGTCAATAGACTGGGCTCTGATGGGTGCAAATGGGTCTGGAACAAAGGAAAAGGGGGCTACTAGATTGAGAAATTGAAGGAAGGTTTGGTGAAGGAAGCCTGATGATACGGTGTTGTTTCATAGCCAAAGACAATGTATACTTGACCAGGATCGATGGTGAGCTCAATACTGAACTATATATGACTATCTTCCAAGATGAGTTACTTCGTACATGCGAGTATTATGGGTATTAAAAAAGTACCATCAAGATTGGTAACAAAATGGTTCAATGACAATGAAATAGAGTTGCTGGATTTGCTACAAAGTCCTCAAACCTCAACCCTACTGAACACTTGTGGGTTGTGAGTTGATGAAAAAGCTGCATTCATACCCAAGTGAGTCGACCAATATGCACCAACATTTTGTGCGCGTAGAAGATACCTGGGATCAGATTTCAGTCAAGACATGCTTAAATCTAACCCAAAGTCCAGAAGTATTCAGGCAGTGTTGAAAGCCAAAGATGGATTTACCAAACAGTAAGAAAATAATAAAAATGAACATTTAGATTTTTAGGAGTAAAACAGTAACAATACAGTTACATGACAAGAATCTGCATAACTAAACCTATGCTAAATAGTTGCAAGTCAAATTTATGTATGAGATAGCCAAGATGATAGTCTATAAAATGGTGGTAGTCCCACGTTCAAAGCTGCAGTGGATGGTTAGATATGGAGCCTGAAAGTCAAAAGTTTAAAACATTGTTACTCTTTTGCTTCTCAGTGTATATGTTCATTTGGAAGGATTCCAATTGGCATGTCGTCTTTGGTATCCTATTAATTAGGGTTAATTACCATGAACTTGTAACTTGAGTGAAAACGAACTGTGTGTTAAAGATGTTGGATAACAGAATGGAAACAATCTTATCTAATGGCACATGGGAGCACTAAGCTTACAAAATAGCAACCTTAGAGGAACAAGTTGCGCAAATGTTCTCAGCATTAGAAATAAAGAGCATCATAAATAATCTTCAGTGATGGCAGCAAATCCTAGAGGAATAGACTGTATTGTTATTAATTTTTGTTCTTTCAAAATATGCAAAGGCAATTATTTCTCATACTTTCTCATTTGCATATGGAAATTGTTTAGTTTTGTCTGTACCTATCAGTGATCTGATATACCAGTACATTGAAACAAATTTGCCACAAATATCCCTTCATTTTCTAATTACATATGGAAAAGGTAGACAACAACCAATGGTCACCTTAACTCTTTCCATTTTGGTTACTATTAATGCTTCCAATATGGCCACTGTCATTGCTTTCCTGACGATTACCATCACTGCTCCCATTATGGTTGCCACCGTTGCTTCTAATATGGTTGCCATCACTGCTTCCAATTTTGTCTTCAACAATCATTAGTTTATAGTCACCACTGTTGTTCTGAATAACAGATGTTTCCAATGTGGCCATCAACACTGCTTGCTACATGTTCAGCACCGGGGCCTTTTTTAGGCTAAATTTCACTCACGGCAGGTAGAAAAAAAATTCTCCCCTTTCCCCCCACCATTAACATGTCATGCAACTTCATGACGTATCACATCACCATTGACCAGTTCCTGGCCAGGCTGATCCCTTTTGATCACACATTTTCTTTATTGCGTACGGGTTTAATAATTCTATCACTTTCTTTTAATCAGTTCTTCCTGCTTTTTTCATGATTTTTTATTTCTATGTAGTTTTTATATTAGATTTTTTTTATAATACAGTTAGTCCCTGGGTACCTACAAGATAGGTTCTTTAGGTTTGTTCTTGAATTGAATTTGAATATAATTTGGACAGGTAATTTTTTTTAGCCCAAAAATTTTATGCGTGCAGCATTTTGGCCCAGATTGGCCTTACTCCGGTCAGGTCTGGTGGCGCATGTGCAAGCTGTTGCAGTGTATAACATGTAACACCGCTAAAGGAGCACAGGAAAACCAAGGCTGTGACCAAAACAAGGTGTCATATGCATTTTTGGACTTACAGCATTGTCATTGTAAATTCTACAACCATACTATTAGATTAATCAGATTACTACATGTATTTCACACTTGGGAGAGTGGAAGAGTTATGTATGTGTGGGTGCAAAAAATCTACCGCTAGAAAGTGTTGACTACATAGCCCTAATTGTATAGGTTCAGAATCTGTATGCTGGGACATGTAGTTCCTTGGCAGCTGCTATGGAACTAAAAGGACCAGAATGGCACTTTAGATATCCATAAAAAATAAGCACTTTAGCTGTTATAAACTGTGCCCGCACATGTGAACAAGTGTAACGGGGCTGTTTTTTGGGGTCGGAGGGCCTCGCAGCCACCCTCCCATATTCAATGCACTCGGTCGCCCATCCCGCCTGCCTTTGTTCAGCATCATTACTTCCAGTATATTTATCATCACTGTTTCCAATATACACAGTCAAGTCACATTGTTATGAACACCAGCTAAGATCCAGAGACAACAGCTAAACAGACTCAATAAGGTCCTGTTAGGTTGTCATAGGTATCTGGAGCCGTGCTGACTGCATCCCACAGCCACTAAAGGGTGTGTCGGAAGGGATCCAGAGAGAGAACACGACAATTATGTTGGTGACACAGATGCTTAATTGGATTAGGGTAGTACTTGGAAAGCTTGGTCATGCTCTTTCAACCAGTTTTGGCCATTTCTAGCCATGTGACGTTACGTTTTCTTTCTGGAAGATGCTACCTGCCCCAGGGAAGACAATCAGCATGTATGGGTGTACGTCATCTGCAATAATAGATCCATACCCAAATCGCTTAAGAGTGCCTTCTACATGGATGATTGGGTACAGAGAATGCCACAGAAACATTCTCCAGACCACAACACTGCTATCACAAGCTTGTATTCTTCCAGCAATGGTGGCAGGTTTTTTGTTCTCCTGTTTCTCTCCTGACAAGCCGGCATCCATTTTTTGGATGAAGCATAAAATGTGACTCATCGGAGAAGTTAACCTCTTACTGGAGGTCCACTTCCAAAACTGCCTAGAAAATTGAAACCTAAATACAACTTTACAAGCAGAGCTACAGTGACCATCCGACTGCGTTTTAGTTCCATACACAGTAGAGTTGCTGAACTGTTGTTTCAGACACATGTCCAGTAGCCTCCAGGTTCATTTTGGCAGTGAGCTGCTCCACTGGTCACTCTGTTGAAAGTGGATAGTGGTCATCATAATAATGTGATTTTGTGATTTTCCATAAAAATTCCAATATGGCTCCCATCACTGCTTGTATTAGGGTTACTATCATGGCTTCTGTGGTCACCATTGTTACTTCTAATATGTCAGCATCACTGCTTCCAATTTAGTCTTCATCCCTTGTTCCAATATGGTCACTTTCATTGCAGTCACCATGTTTATTGTCAGTATAGTTGCCATTACTGTTTTCAATATGGTCATCATCTCTGCACCAATATAGTCTTCACCATTGTTTTCAGTATGGTCCCCGTCACTGTTTCCAACATGGTCCCCATCATTGCTTCCAATAAGGCTACCATTCTACCCCAAATAGGGGTGTCATCCTACTTTCCTAAGCTCCAGAGCAACACACTTGCTTAACTTGGCCAAAAACCATCACCCAGGAGTCTGGGAAAGTTGAGTGAAAAAAGTATTGTTGTCAGTAAGTATAAAAATTGTATGGATTTTGAAATTTCTCACAAGCTTTTTATTGACCAGGTACCACAATCGAGGTAACTACTGCTGGGAAAAGCTTTGCACTGCTGAACATCGGGAGCTGTATGCCTTAGGCACTGCTCATAATGACTTCTACCTGATTGGAGGTCAAATGAAGCACAAAAACCAATATGTTGTTACCAACTGCGTGGACAAATATTTGGTGGATAAGGACACCTGGAGGAGCGCAGCACCGCTGCCCATTCCATTGGCCTGCCATGCTGTGGTCACGCTCAACAATAAATTATATGTGATGGGTGGCTGGACACCACAGGTTAGTGGAGACTATCAGAACATTATATATATATATATATATATATATATACACACACACACATACATAATGTCATGCCTCTTTCTTCAAGAACACATGAATATTGTGGCTGAAGGACCATGAATGACAGAATAAAGAAGAATATTTATATAGCCTTCGCCTTTGTTACTCACCCCACGTTAACATAGGATTTGACATTTTCCTGGTGTTAGTATGAGACAATGTGCAGAGCTGTAAGGATGACACAAGCCTTGGACACAATTTTTTAAAGTGACAGATCCCGTAAATCATATTCTGTGAGCTGTGAGCTTCTAATTCAGACCCACAGTATATGCAAACTATGTAACTTCCAGCATAACACAGATGTATGGTATATAAATCCTCAATTAAGAAGAAAGGAAATATGGAAGAAGCTCAGGGCAGCATTCATGGGAGCTGAGACTTTGCAGCTGCATACAGATCCTGTTCCTTGGGTAATACATATAAATAAATATATATATATATATAATACATACATACATACATGTTCACACGACGGTTTTGGCCGTGGGTTCAGCCATGCAAATTAGTAGGCAGGGGGAAAACCGTGACACCAGCTGCGCAAAAGCCGCGGGGACGCCCGTGGCGTCACCCGCAGGGACACCGCGCGGCCAGCGCGCTGAGGACTCCCTGTCAAGAATTGACAGGAGAGTTCTCAAACATGCGCGGCATGGACACGGCAACCTGCGGCGTGTGAATATTAACGCGGTTTCCCATATGAAACCATGTTAATAAAGTGGGCACGATTTGGTTTTGGCCGCGGAAACCGCGTCAGAACCCGCGGCCATAACCGCCTTCAAATCCGTCATGTGAACAGGGCCTATATGTACACACACACCGTAGGGAAAACAATTATTTGCTATACTGGCGACTTTGCAAGTTTTCCCACCTACAAAGATGTACACACACGCTACAATATATATATATATATATATGTGAATATATATATTGTGGGGGGTCAGCTCCGTCACAGGGACCACGACAAACAAATGCGTTTTCTTAAACGGGTTTTTATTAACAGAAAAGGTCCAGAACATAAACAGCTTTCTTCAGCAGAGGTATAACAGAACTTAAACAGGACCTTGCTTCAGGCAGTAATGAAAACACAAACAGGTTCAGCTCACCATATAACAAAGTAGCAGCGTGTACACAGGATATAAGTCCAGCTCTCAGAGAGCTTGTACATGGAGGATCCTTCCTCTCACACTCTTGGCTTGGAGTGGCGTACCACACCCAGGACACCTGACCCTCTGGCTTTATAGGCCAAGGAAAACCTGGGGTGGATATGTGGGAGCAGTCCCCCACCCAGCTCTAAGACTGCTCCAGTAAAAGCCAGACCCGGAATCACTGCTTAAAGCAGTGATGAAAAAATATACAAGTTGTCTGCAACCTAAGGTTACAGACCTATTTCTCTGGCTCACTCCACCGCAGCCCTCTACGACAAGGCCTTGTGCTTTGTAACAATATATATACATATACACATACTGTAGGGAAGACAATTATTTGATACATCAGTGATTTTGCAAGTTTTCCCACCTACAAAGAATGGAGTTGGCTGTAATTTTTATATTTTTATTGTAGATACACTTCAACTATGAGACATAGAATCTAAAGAAACAAAATCCAGAAAATCACATTGTTTGATTTTGGCAAATCCGAAAACCAACCGCGGTCTAGCGCTGTTAAAATTTTGGACGGCATTTTAACATTGCTGTGTAGACACAGTAAAAAAATCCTTGTCTACAGCAAATCTTGCCATGTTAACAGGACATGTGCTGCCGACAACAATAAACGGAATGGCTATGCGAGCGATCGTAAATTCGAATAATTTGTGTGACCATTTATTGTGCATCAATTGGGCGGTGTAAAGGCTACTTTTAAGAACCGTCCACTAAATTTTTGCAATAGTGGAAAAATATTGGTCTATGTGAAAGGAGTCGTAGTTTATACAATAATGATAATCTTTTCTTCACTGTTAACTAGAACAAGCGATATAGTTGGAGGTAAAAGATAAGATGTGATATGGAAGGAGTCTCTGACATAATAAAGTCCACACAGCATATGTAAAATGCCTATTGGATTCTGTTTAAGTATCCGGACGGTATTTTATCGTCTTTCAAAGAATTTGGGGGACGATTCTGTCCACGTTTGCGGATTCGCATGTCCCCCATAACTATTGAATTTGCGTATCTTCCACATGAAAACCGGGCGGAAGATTGTGCATGCTCCAAGTTTTTAGAAATGCTGGCAGCTTAAAATCAATTCAGTGTAGACTTATGAACAGATTTTCTTTTAAAGTCTATGGGGATGGTTTCTTGACGGTTTCCAAATTCACAAACCATCTGAAAATCTGACCAATAAACCCCTACCTAAATGCCCAAACTGTCTGAATGTAACTTTGTCATGAGTATTTCTGTAGAAGCTTCCAGTACTGACAGGGTTAATGCATCATGATAAAGTACAGAGTTATTTATACAGTGAAAAAATATACAAGACAGCAAACTATGCCCAGTCTTTACATGCCAGAGGCAACTTAGAACAGGATAGTATGAGGGGTCGCCTGTGGGCATTGGACCATCCACACCCTCAAGGGAACATGCAGCTAAGCCTTCGGCAATACAGGCAACTCCGGATAATTAGTTGGGCATTATCACTGCATTCTGTACTGTTAACTCTTTTATATTATCAGCTGTCAACACACAAATAACTGTAACGGGTGCACAGTGCGGAGTGCACCTGGGCCCTAGAGCCTGAGGTATCCCATAGGCTCCTCTACCAATTACTGTTGAGACCAACAATGAAACACAGGAATTTGCTCATTTCACCCAAGTGCATAAAAAAAGTGCAACAGTGTCACACAAAAAGTACACAAGAAAGTGGTTTGTCAGAAGCTTTTTCTGAAAAGAGCACCCTATAAACCGAATTCCTATCCTCTTTGGGCCAGAAGGGTTAGGTTCTGGGATAAGTGGTACCATTGTGCCCAAGCTAAAGGAATCCCAGTGTGGCTTATGGTATAAGCACAAGTGGCGAAACTGAACATCAACCAAAGAGCTTGAAAACAAATTTTGCTGCTGGGATTGCAGGAGCGAAAGGAACTGATAGCTACACATTCTCTCCCTAAGCCTCAGGAGTGTCCCAAAAAGGAGCTGCACCCCAGCAAAGAACACATAGTGACATAAAAAAAAGAAATTAAATAAATATGAAATGTGTAGTGAATACTGCCCAGACATCAGGCCAAAATGATAAAACTTCCTCATATTGCCTAGTCAGAAAGCTAAATAACAAAGGTGTGTGCTCAATTGGATAGAAAACTTAACTGTGTAATGTACTAAATTGAGCTCTGACACCTAGTGAGTTCAGAAACTCCAAGATCACCACTTCTGGGGCGCTTGCACCACAACAGAGGCAGACATGTAATTAGAGACTACTGAGCACAATGCAAAATCTGTAAAAGGACTCTCACCTAGAACCATTATAGAATCCTCACTCTTAAATGATGTTTACCCGACTTCATAGCAAATATACAAATCACTGATTTAACACAAAATAATGTTTGTTTGTAGATGAATATTCTAGTTTCGTGGAACACACCTCAAACAAATGAAAGGAAATTATTTGAATTAATAGCATGTGTCTTTCTAGCTCAGGTAAAGAAAAGTAATGAATCACTGTGTAATTTGCATTTTTTGTAACACAAATACCACCACAAGCCTAAGGCTAGGTCTACACGGCATTGGACAAAAAAACTCACTGAAAACCAATTCCTAAAACTGTTAATAAAATTGGGTTTCTTGTCCAGTGCATATCAAAAACAGCTGAATAAACAACCATTTTTGGTGCATTTTTTTTTTTTTTGGGGGGGGGGGGGGAGAAATGCCCAGCATTATAATTACTATGGATTTCGGCAGAAAAACGCAACAAAAAACATCCCGCAATTTACATAGACTCCAATAGTACATTTTCTGCTCTGCTCTGTTGTTTTTTGCAACATGTTTCAAAAAACAACCAGCAGCAAAAACGAGCAGAAAAAGCGTTCTGTGGACACTACAGAACATTTTTACTATTGAACTCTATAGGATCTGTTTTCAGTCGTTTCTTCAGCAGTTTTAGAAAACGAAAAACGCTAAAAAAATTACTGAAAATGTGTGCAGTGGAGACACAGCCTATGGGTATGTTCACATGTTCGCAGGTGTATAGGAGTGCGTACTGTGCGCGCCGCTATACACCAGAAACTTCAGAGGGACACATAATCGCCGGGAAAAATTGACGTCAGTTCTTTCCCCGGGCGTGTATTGTGCCCTGGGGGAAAGAGCAGGTAATCATAGCTCTCAATGTGAGCTATGAATTACGTAATGTCGGCCCGTACTTCGGGTGTAAAAACGTTCAATTACACCACTAAGTACAGAACGACATTATGCCTTGTGAACATACCCTAATAATGCAAGTTATCAGTGGATGGCAATCATTTTAACCCTTTCTTTCATCTCATAGATTTAAGAAATGGTTTGGTGAGGAAGTCATTTTTTTCAGGATGATAACACCTTTTACCACAGAGCAAGTGGTGTTTAAATGTTCTTCAAAAAAGGTGCATCAACTCAATGACTCAAATACCTGCCAGCAAACAGTCTGCATCACAATCCTATTGATAATGTATGGTGAACATTAACCCCATATACTGTAATAATATGTTTCTTTGGTTTCTTCCTCACCGCCTTCCAAGAGCCATAACCTTTTTATTTTTTCATCCGCAGAGACATATGAGGGCTTTTATTTTGCAGGTCAAGTTGTACTTTCTAAAGGTGTCATTGCCTGTACCATAAAATACATCAGGAAACTGCCAAAAATTGAGGTGAAATGTGAAAAAACGTATTTATGCGGGGGCTTTGTTTTTACGGTGTTCCATCTTTAGTATAAATAGTGTGTTATCTCTATTCTGCAGGGAAGTATGATTGCGGTAATACCAAATATGTAGGGTTTTGGTAATGTTTTTGTACCCTAAAAAAATCCAAACATTTTCAATTTCTTAAATTTTCGCCACAGCACAAGTGTTAGAATTGCATGCATGACAGCGATGGAAGCTTTTATAAGGCTTCCAAATGCCATATTAACCGATCAGCACCCCCTAATCTTGGTGCAGGGGAGATGATTGGAGTGAGAAACTGTATGTGGCACCGCTTCTATGTAGCGGGACTACTGAGTTATTCTGCTACATAAAACTTTACAGACACCAGGACATATGAGTACCTCCTGTGTTCAGAGGTTAAGAAACTTGGTCCTTGACCAGGCTCCTTCCTGGAAATCTGATTGTTTAATGGCTCCTTAACTCCTTAACGACCGCCCACTGTCTTTTCATCGGAGTTTGCGGCTCTGGGCGCCACAGCAGCGCTGGGAACGGGGCAGTACTACACAGTCCTGCTCCCAGCGCAGCTCCTCCATTCCCCTGCTTTAACCCTTTGATTGCCGCAATTCGTTCGTGAACGGGACTCCCGGTGACCCGACAGAGTCGGGGAACGGTTGCACAGTCAGCCCTGAGGACCTAGAGTATCCCCAGGACGGTCTGTGTAACAAGCCAGTGATCAGGGAAGATTGTGTGCTGCCCTGATCACTGCCTGTGTCAGACTGACACAGATTACAATGTATTAGCATATATGACTATGCTAATATATTACTAAGTTTAAAAAAAATAAATAAAAAAAAAGTAACACTGCTCTCCCTTCATGGGATTAAAAAAAAAGTAAAAAACATAAAAAAGTGTAAAAAATAAAAAAGTAAAAAAATAAAAATAAATAGATAATAAATAATAAAAATAAATATTTTATAAAAAAAAAAATTGTGCATACATTACACACACAGAAAAACCCTACACATATGAGGTATCCACATGACCGTAATAACCTGTAGAATTAATCTAACAAGTTATTAAGTGTGAAATGTGAATGGTGTAAAAAATGTAAAAAAATAATAAAAAAATAATTTAACTTTTTTTTTTTTTTTTTTAAACTCTGCAATTATTTATAGGTGAACTTAAACTATTCCCCCATAAAGTACAACTCGTCTCGAATAAAATGAGGCCTCATACAACCGCGTCATTGAAAAAATGAAAAAGTTACAACTGTTGAAACGCAAGGAGGCAAAAACTAAAAAAACGTTCTGGTCATTAACTTTTCAGGCGTTCGGCTTAAGGGGTTAAGAAAGCCAGAATCAGCTTGATGTAGAATATTATTTATCACTAGTTAAAGAATTCAGGTTCACACACACTTGGTAAGACAAATAATTGGAATACTAATTGTGCTTATGATTCTAGATTCTTTTCCTCAACATTAGGTGATTCCATATTTTTTTCCTCTGCATTCAATGATTCCATATTATTTTTTTCTCTCTACCTAATCTGGAAAACCATATGCCATTAAATTAAATGATTTCTTTTAACTTGTTTCAGGTATGTTACGTGAAGCCAGAATGTATAACCATGAAAGTGAACCAGTAAGGTGCTTTTTGCTGCACCATCTGACAGCACAATATTACAGTCGGAGAAAAGCTGAGCACTATGTTTATATTGTAGTAGCAAACAAAAGATAAAAGTAGCCAGCACAACATGCACCATCCAAGGAGATTTACGGAGATGTCAACGCAGCAAAAAGCAATTTATTGAAAGTCATAAAACCACGTCCAGATTACAAAAACACCCAAAAATGTTAGACACATGAGACCGCTGACGCGTTTCAGGCACACGCCCTTAGGCTATGTTCACATGGCTTAAATTGGGACGTATTTCACCCCGTATTTCGTGCCGTACTGAGCTCAATACGGGGCGAGATACGTCCCAGTCACTACGGTAATGCACAGTTTTCATAGAGAACTATGGATCATGCCTCCTCTCCCCGCTCGGACAATACGCCGCGGGGGGAGATAAGTGACATGTCAATTACTAGAGGCGAATATGCACCGCTAGTAATGAATGTCTATGGGGCCGGCGGGCTACTGCCCCCCCCTCTCACCCCCTCCCGTGGGAGCTCACACCGATCGGCGCGAGCTCCCGAACACACGGCGTAATTGCGGGACGTAATGACGCCCCGCAATTATGCCGTGTGAACATAGCCTTACTCCTATGAGTATGGGCATGCGCCTGGCTACTGGCTACTTTTATCTTCTGTTTGCTACTACATTGTTGGGAGGATCAAAGAAAGGATCGTCTTGCCGAGCACTTTTATTCAGGTGAGCTGAAAATATTTTACTTTGCTGGGTTTATATTATTTGAAGCAGGATTTCTGAGTAAAAGTAGAGTTAATCCGAAAACAGAAAATGTTGGTACTGCTTATCCCACCCACAGAGTGATTGACAGTTTTCTCTGCACAGACACTGAAACAGGGAAAACTGTCAATCACTCTGTGGGTGGGATAAAGGGGACTCTCACTCTTAGCCCGTGTTCACACGGCTTATTCAAACCGTAATTGCGAGCCAGATTGCGCTCGCAATGCCGGCTTCATTATGGGGGGGGGGCGGGGCGGGGGTGCGGCCCGCCGGCCCCATAGACTTGCATTATCCACGGCGCGTATTGCGCCTGGATGATGTGCATGTCAGTTTCTCCCCGCCCAGCGGATTCGCCGAGCGGGGAGGAGCGACGGAATCCACTGTTCTCTATGAGAGCAGTGGATTACCGTAATTACTGTGACGGATTGGCGCCGTACTGCAGCGCAAATCCGGCGTGCAGTATGGCGCCAATCCGCGCCGAAATAAGCCGTGTGAACGGCCCCTTAAAGAGTCCTGTCAGGATTAACTCAACTTTTTACCCAAAATTTTCTGCTCCAAAATCATATAAACCCTTATTTTTCAGAGTTCAGCTTCTCTATCTGTCAGTTCCTGCTCTCAGCTATGGTAGGTAAAAACACCTGACAGGTTCTTTTTAAACATTGCATAGTGTCATATCTGTGATTTTTGTTTTAGCTATAAAGTAAAAATGCTGGGTTACAATCCTCTATATGGTGATTCCATATATCTATATATATATATATATATATATATATATATATATATATAATATATATATATATATATATATATATATATATATATATATATATATAATATATATATATATATACACACACTACATATAATACTGGTGTCTTCTGTTGGCCCCCCTGTACTTGGGTCCTGGTCCAATTGCTGCCTCTGCACTCTCTATAGTTACTCAGCTCTGAGTTACAGGCCAAACAACTGACTCTTACCTTTAGGCCATGTTCACACGGCTTAAAATGGGCCGTATTTCGGTCCGCAATTACCGAACGGCCCATTCATTACGGTAATCCACAGTTCTCATAGAGAACTATGGATTACGTCTCCTCTTCCCGCCCGGCGGCTTCGCATAATTGATATGTCACTTTCTAGCGGCGTATACGCGCCTCTAGCAGTGATTGTCTATGGGCCGGCGAAGTGCCGGCCCCCCGCTCACTCCCCCGCTCCCGCCCCGCCCCCGTCCACACCGCGTAATTGTGGGGCGGAATTACGTCCCGCAATTAAGCCGTGTGAACATGGCCTTACTCAGTTACACCCCGAACGACAAGAGACAGAGAGGCCAGAATAGAAAGGGTTTCTATCACATACATTGCAAGTGGCCGTTTATTGATGAACCAAGACTGGCATTAATATTAGACATTCTGCTTTTGTCAGTTGGTACTCAAAACAGATGGCAGGAAGAAAGGCGACGCTTACCAGCTCCAGTGAGCGGCTCCATCAGCGCCGTACACTTCGCCTCTTACTTTTCAAATTAGTAGAACGTATTTTACTTGAAATACGATAACAATGATTTGCATCGTGTAGAAATAATTATTCTGTCATCTCTGCTGAAAGCTAAATGACAATGCTAAATAAGGATAAGAATGACAGACCTGTGAGTTGGTAAAGGGATTTCCATAGTTATACTAAAATATGCAAAGCGCATATTGGACAACAGTTTACATATAAAATTAACATACAATAACAGTGAAGTCACTTGCAAATATATTTCATTACTTTGATTGTACTGATCCTGAGTTAAAGCATGTAATAAACACCAGAGCTCTAATTGCTTGTACTGCTTGTAGATTGATTATGTATATACAGTATCTCACAAAAATGAGTACACCCCTCACATATTTGTAAATATTGTATTATATCTTTACATGGGAAAACACTGAATATATGACACTTTGATACAGTGTAGAGTAGTCAGTGTACAGATTGTAAAACAGTGTAAATTTGGTGTGCCCTCAAAATAACTCAACACACAGCCATCAATGTATAAACTGCTGGCAACAAAAGTGAGTACACCCCTAAAGGAAAATGGACAAATTGTGCCCAATTGTGCCATTTTTCATGCGCATGAAAGTAGTGTAGAATGCGCCTGAATTTATGAACCCGCTCTACTGCGGGTAATAAATCAGGCGCATTCTAGCGCAAAAACGACACATCTGGCTCAGGTAAACCACTTTGAAAGTGGGTTACCTGTTCCAGCAGTAATGCACCTGGATTTGCCGTCATGAAACTATAAATGTGTAGCTTTGTACAGTTGTAGTGCGCCCTGCCTCTAGCACATCCCCCAATCTCAGGCGCATTACAAAGTGCCGCGGGCCAGGAAGGAAGGGGGTGCAAGAAGGCATGGATGGGGCTGAATTTTCCCATTGGGGGGAACAACCACTGCCTAGCTAAAGAAAATGAGGGTAGGCTTTGGTGGTGTGTAAACATAGGGGAGGTTTGGCAGTCCCCTAATTACTATTGAGCTACTCATCTTCCAACACTCTCCAGCATGGTTCACTTTGCGAACATACTCAAAGTGGATGGAAATCGAAATGCCTTTTTTTCTCCCTTTAAGAACCAGTTCATACCAGAATGCAAAGGAGCTGCAGCACCATACAGAGGAGATTGCACAATTGTAAAAATACTGATAACAACCAGTTACAAACTTACTATTCATGAGGGGGTGAAGATTCAAACTGCACATAGAGAAGGCTTCTATAGGGTCTCAGTCATATAGTTATGTGTGGTACAGAATTTAACCTAGAAGTCATGTTAGTCATGTTGTTCTGCCCTGGTGTATTTGCAGCTTTCTAGTGTCAGAGAGTCCCATCCATGCGACCAGAGATACTAGTTGGGTAAAACTGATGAAAGATTTAGAAATGTTTAATTTCAGATTAATGGTCGCTACAGTACTGTGTTGCTTTACTGTTTAGAATTATAAGTACTTTTTATATATACACAGATGGATCACCCTGATGATGAACCCGATCGTTTGAGTAACCGCATGTTCCAGTATGACCCCATCACAGATAAATGGAAATCATTGGCTCCAATGAAGTATTCCAAGGATCGATTCAGCGCTGCGGTGGTTGACGGTGAAATCTTTGTCTTGGGTAAGCTTATGGGGAACATAGGCAGGCTGATTAGTTGGGCAGTGACCAGGGACTCATGACCTGTGGAGTCCATAACCTCTGTCTAAAAGGGTTGTCTGTTTCCTATAAAAAAACACTAAGCTCCTTGTGCCCTATTAAAAAAAAAACTATACTCAGCTCCCTGCACTCATCCGTTCCAGCGCTGGCTATCCCCAGTCTCCTGTTTAGGTTCCTCTTCTTCTGAACGGGGACACCACCACTGCAGCTGGAAAAGGTAAGCAGGAGCAGAGAAAGGCAACTATAGGGTTTTTTTGTTTGTTTTTTAATGGACTACCAATCAGAGTGCCCCATTCATTTTTTCAGAGCACTATATGCAATGAAAGGGGAGCTCTGACTGGTTGCTATGGACAACAAAGAAAGTCTTAGACCTAGACAGTTTTCATACATGAGGCCCTTAAGGGGACATGTATGAACAGGGCTGCGTCAGAAGTCTGCTGTCTTTTCAGCCCGAGATCTAGCGCTGCCCCTTTCGCTCTATTTTTAACCAGGCACACTCCTATATCAGGCACATTACAGAGCGCCCACGGCACTTTATAATGCGCCTGAGATCGGGGGGGACGTGCGGGAGGCGGGGCACATTAGAACCGTACTGAAGCTATAAATTTATAGCTTCAGTACGGCAATTCTAGGCGAATGACTGCTGGAACAGGTAGATCACTTTAAAAGTGGTTTACCTGAGCCAGAAATGTCGCTTTAGCTCTAGAATGCACCTGATTTATGACCCGCAGTAGAACAGGTTCATAATTTAGGTGCATTCTACGCTACAAATGTGTGCAAACAATTGGTGCCTGGGCACCAAAAATCATACATGTCGCCCTTATTTTTTTTTTTATAGGAGCTAGAAAACCCCTTTAAGTGCTGAGTTTAAAAAAAAACTTTAAAAAAAGCATAAGAAACAACACAAAACAGGTTTGTTGTTAACATTTCCAGAGTCCACTCGCAGTCCACCCCAGCTTCTTTAGAGATAGAGCTCCTCTTTATTCCGGTTCTCTGCTCTGGCAAATGAAGAGGTAGCACATGTAGGAGACCCCTCTCTGTTTTCCTCTGGGCATATAAAATGGCTTGCCAAGACTGTTGACACCCATTTTAAGCAACTCCCAAATGGAAAGACCTCCTGAGAGTCAAATGCTGTAAATTAGTGGAAATCAAAGATATCTGAAGATATCTTCAATAAGGTTACACTGGTGGAGCCCCATTGTGTGTGTGTGACTTACGACCTTAACTACTGTAATGCCCCTGGGCACTCTTTAGTTATTTCTTGCTAAGCACCAAAAGCTACGAAAATCAGTACTACACCTTTCCATAGGTAGTGAGTGGTATTGCAGTTGAGCCCCCTTTACTTCAATGGAGCTAAGCTGCAATAACAGACACAACCTGGGAACAGGTGTGATGCAGTTTGTGGAACAAAGGTGCCATGTTTTTCTATTCCTTCCCCAACCCCATTAACTTAACATTAAGGTACTATAATGTTCTCTCATCCCTTTTTCATCTCAAGATGCCCTGAGAAGGAGAATTATGTCTGTAAGAAAAGTTCTGCTTCTTTATTGTAGCCAATAACATTCACATATATTACAAAAAATGTTTCCTTTAAGCAATGGCTCCAATAATTATGTACTCTCATAGCTACACATCCTTCCTTGCTGCTGTATCTCAATTTTGAGTATAAATAGCTGCTAAGTCAGATTTACTTCTTCAAAACCATTTACATTATATAGACCCAGTGCTGCTTGTGTCATGCATCACTGAGTCTCCGAGTCAAGTACAGAGTGAAGGACATTCTTCCAGCAAGGTCCTAATGGAGCTGAATTTAACATGAGATTCTGCTTGTATGAGGAATAAATACAAAAAAATTATTTTACCGGTCTGCCAGAAAGAGGGATGATTTCACAAGACTTAAAAGGGTTTTGCCACGATGTAATGTTGACGTGGGATCCTCCAAAATGGGTATTTAGTCACTTTTCTAAATATATGTGATTACAAAAATTGCAGTCTGAGAGAGCTACAGGCTGCCTTACCTGCCCTTAGTTACTTAAAAGCCTCTATTAGATACGGCCTGACAAGAGCTGCTGGCCGGGCTTGCTCAGAGAACACTTCTTATCTGATGAAAGGGAGCTGAAGAAGCTTTCAAGGCACTGGGTAGAAATATGTTGTCTTTTGTATACAGAATCCACTAGTTGTAGTGTGATTATCTGAGTAGATCCCTGCTTTATCTGATGACAGGGAACATGAAGAAGCTTTCAAGCTGCTGTGGAGAAAAGGTGTTGTCTTTTGTATACAGAATCCACTAGTTGTAGTTTGATTATTTGAGTGAACATTTCACACGATCCCTTATGCAGGCTCTGTGCTCTGGCTGTGTCTCTCTCTCTCTTAGATCAGCGTGGCTTGTTTACATTTGATTCTTAGGATTCTTAGCCGATAAGGCACGTCCTGGCAAAACCCCTTTAAGTGAATTTCAACTTTTTTTCCATGTCATTTTCAGATCTGTGCTAATAATTTTCTTACCATATCTTTATAGCAGTTTATGTTCATTTTTCTTATACATAGCTTCAAATCCATTGTATAGTAATAAAATTATAACATGATGGCTACTGACAGCTGCCACTAGAGGGAACTTACAATCATAATGCATACTGGTTTATTATTATTAAAGTTAAGTATACATTAAGCTCTTAAGCTTCCTCTAGTGGTGCACTAGCATGCTACTTTTTTAAAAAAAAAAAACAAACAAATCTGACTTAGCAGGAATTTGGAGCGCTCTATGAGAAAATTTAGCTCTGATTACTATAAAGTTATATTAAGAAATTAATTAATGCATATTTTTGGAAATACTTAGAATAAAATACAATGGAGTTCAAACTGTGAAAATTATTTCTAAAACTAAAGTCTTATGAATAGATTAGTAGGCGTTAACACCACTGATCTTCTGAGCCTTTAGATAGACTAGTTGACTCCAACCTGTGGTTCTCCAGCGGTTGAGAGACTAAATCTCCTAGCTAGTGATTATCAAGGAATGAAGTATGAAATAGAAAGTACTGTAGTATCACAAAAGTTCAAAAGCCACAAACTGGAGGTCCTAGCTCAAGATGAAGGAGGTCTATCCACAAGTAGCAGTCCTTTATGTAGTCTAGGCTCAAGGTTATAACGATCATGGTTGCAGAGGGATCAACCAGACCTGAAGGGGTAGAGTAGCCTGTGTCACCATAGCACATCATGATCAAACCAGTGGCAAAAAGAACATGCTTCTGCCTAATTTACATGGAAAAGTGCAGCACTTGTCTATTTTGTATAAACTATGCTAACCAGGAGGACTAGTTGAGTGTATGCTGTGCCTGTGGGCAACTAGGAGTGCTGTAATACAATATATGTTAGCTGAGCTAACATATATGCTGTTTTTTTTTTAAGTGGAGGGAATGGGGGGCTAAGGCATAGCTGTAGCTGGTATGAAGTATGCAGAGTAAGAGGTCCAAGAAGAATATTCAGTAGTACTCAGCTAAATATACTGAAAAGCAAAAGGGTAACAATGATTTTAACTTTTGACTTTCAGGCTCCATATCTCACCAACCACTTCCAATTTGAACATGAGACTGCCATTATTTTATAGACAATCATCTTGGATATCTCATACATCAATCTGACTTGCAGCTATTTAGCATCTGTTCAGTTCTACAGATTCTTGTCATGTAACTGCATTGTTATTGTTTTGCTCCTAAAAATCAAAATCTGTGTTATTTTGTTAGTATTTAGTAAATCCACCTTTAGCTTTCAATACTGCCTGAATCCTTCTGGGCTCTGGATCAGATTCAAGCATGTTGTGACCAACATTTAATCCCAGGTCTCTTCTACACATTCCCAATGTTGGTGCATATTGGTGGACTCACTTTGGTACAAATACAGCTTTTTCTTCAACTCTACCCACAAGTGTTTGATTGGGTTGAGATCTGGAGAATGTGGGAAGCAATCCAGCAACTCTAATTCATTGTTATTGAACCATTTCTTTGCCAATCTTGACATATGCTTCGGATCGTTGTCAAGCTGGAACACTATGTCGTCCTTTTCATACCCATAGTACTCAAATTAACTCATCTTGTAGGATACTCACATATAGCCCAGCACTGAGACCCCCATTGATTCTTGTCACATACTCAGGCTTTGGTTATGAAACAACCCCATATCATCAGGCTTCCTCCACCGAACTTGACAGTTTCTTTACTTTCTCAATCCATTAGCCCCTTTTCCATTAATTCTTCCAGACCCATATGCACCCAAAAGAGCTCAGTCTATTGACTGTCGTCTCATTGCTCCAAATTACTAGTTTCCAAGCTTCTACTTGTATGAGTACCACGTAATGTACCATGTCTTCTACTGAAACACCTTTAAAACTTTAAAATTAGTAAGGGGGTTGGAACAGCAAAATTAAAAAACAACGAAAAAACAAAACACCAGTACCACTATTGTATTATAGGGTTTTCTTTTTATGGCAATAACACGTTAACTTTATTCAGTACAATTGCAGCAATACCAAATTTGTATATGTTTTGTTATGTTGAAAAGGCAAGCTGTGGTTTTTTACTGGTGATAATTTGCAGATAATACAATCCTTGAGAGTAAAAAAAACAGCAGCATAGGATAAAAAAAATTATATTTTAATAGTTTTGATTAGCCCTCCTTCCCCCCCCCCCCAGTTTTTTCCCGGTTTCTTTTGACTATGGTTTGGGCCGAATGGAACATCACCATTGCAGTATCACATGACTCTGTCTGACAAAGGTTGTAGTAAGAGGTTTGTTTCCCCCAAAGTCAAAACCCAAATAAAGAGGACCAGGAGTCTCATCATTGGAACAAACATGAATTCCGAGGTTAGTATTGTTTTTGTTTTTTTGTATTCCAGCTTCAGTACCATACTGCTTTATTAATAAATGGGAGGTGGACAACCCTTTTAAAATATTATTTATAAATAATTGTATAAATATCTTACATTTTTACCGGAACAAAAGTACTAATTATGTTGTTGTTGTTGTTGTTGTTCTTGTTTATTTTGAAATTATAAATGGGAAAAAAAAAGCAGAGTTGTTGAATCTTTATTATTTTTTTGAAATTTAAAAAAAAACTTTCTTTTAATTTTCTGGTCTTTCGCTTGACAGTTAAAAGCAATACTAATGTATTGCAATGTACTATTTTTTTTATCACTCATCAAGTCATTTCTGATTCCATCCATTTTCAGCGGGACTTTTCCTTGTGGGAAAGCTTGTTCCATTTTCCCACCCTGACAACCTATAAAACCCAATTTTTGGGAAAAGGGGGGTTTTTAAAAAAAAGGGGAGCCAAAAATGAAAAGGGGGCACTTTAAAAATATTCAAAGGGAAAAGGGGAAATTATTTTTTTTTTGGCTTTTATAAAAATTACTTAGATTGAAGAATTCCTAGGCACTGTCCCCACCTTCTGCTTCTACTTAAGAGGTTGTCAAGGGGAATATTATTTTTAATTTTAAGGAAAGGTTGGGGCCCCGAAAAAGGAAAGGGAAATTTTAATCACTTTTAAATGAAAAAATATTTTCCTAGTCAACTTCTTTAAATATTAAAGTACAACAAAAGTACAATTGTTAAAAATTGCGGTGGGGGAAAGGGGACTTAAAAAAAAGGGTCAAAAAAAAAAATGTTACTTTTGCGTTTGGTTTTGCCGGGGAGGAAAGTCCAAAGTATGCTCTGGGGGCCATAGTTACGCCACTGTCTGTGATGGTACATTCAGTACATTCAGTATCTTGACCTGAATAGCTCATGTCAGAAAGAATAGTGCTTCTTGTTCCAACAACCTGTTTATCATCTTACTTTAGAATGCCTACTACTGTCAGACACTTACTGGCAATCTTCTTTTCCTCATGACCAACAAGCCCATTCATTAACCCCTCCCTTCCTTTTCATGGGGTCATTGGCCCTTCTGGGAAACCCTTTTCAAATTTTACAGTATTTTCCTCTTGGTTTTTTAAACAGATTTTTGTCACTCATTTTCTATTTATAAAAAACCCATTTCCCCCCCCCCTTTTTTTTTCCCAAAAAAACCTTTGGGGGGCCCCCACTCCAATAAGCCCAAAGATTTTAAATTTCCTTTCCCCGAAAAAGGGTTCTAAAATAAAAAAAACCCAAATTTAAGAACACGAACTTGATTTTTGCAAAAATAAGGGCTTTTGGTTGTTTTTTGAGTCTTTTTTTGAGGGCCAGAAGTTTATTTTTCAATAAAAAAAAACCTCTGCTTTTTCTAGAAACTTTAAAGGGAAAGGAAAAAAATAAAAAGGGGTAAAAACAAAAAGGAGGCTTTGATCCCTTGGCCTTCAAAGTGGGGGGAAATTTCCCTTTATTTTAAAAGACGTTTTCACTTTTTTTTTTAAATTTTGGGCCAAAAAGGATTACCGGGGATTCGTAAAAAAATTTAGCCCCTTTTGGGAGATTTTAAAAAAAGGTAATTTGGGGAAATTTTCAAATTTTTTAGGCCCGTCTTTGGGGGCCTTTAGAAAACTCAATACATTTTTTTCCGGGAAAAAAGTAAATTAAAATAAAGGGGGGCCCGGGTTTTATTTCTTGGATTGTAAAAGAGTTCTCTATTGGGAAAAATTCCATTTTGATGTTTTCTTGCCCTCTGGGTTCTGGGGCCATCCAAGGGGGGTCTGAAAATTTTCCCTTTAGTAAAGCGGGAAAAATTTAGTTAAATTTTTTGTGCATCCCCGCCCCAAAACAAATTTCCCGCCTGTAATAGGACGGAGATGAGGATAAAGAGGGTTTAGTTTCTTCGGGAAATAGAAAAAAAAAGCTCCCGTTATATTTTTTTTACTTTGTTTGCACTTTGGGAAATTTTCTCTTATGGGATTTAGGCATAAAGTCTACCACTTTTGTTATAATGAGTAGGCTAAACTGCAATCCCAGAAACAGCCCATAGGTAAGAGTTATGCTGTTTCCCAAAGAAAGCAAACATGTTTTTGTAACATCAAAGAACATATTTAAAGGAGGTTGTGCTGCTGCAGCAAACTGTTTGGTTCAAAGGGTTAAAAAGCTAAGTCCCTAACGGTATTTGAGCGTTGCGGTGGTCTTTTTTGTCAAAAGTGTGTCGTTTTGTTTAAAGTGTGGGACTTAATATTGGGGGATTTAGATTTGGGGTTTTAGAAAGAGAAAGTTTATAAAGATTTTTCTATTTGTATCTGTATTTTTTTTTTGTACATCCCCCAGAGGCCCATGTTTGACAATACTGTGCGGTGCAAAAAACCTGTGAAATTTTTCCCACCCTTTGGCAAATTTTCGGGAGGCATATGCGTGAAATGTGTGCCATGCATTTTTTAGAAGCCCGTATCTGGATTAAATGAGCAATGGAAACACTGAACCCATTCCAATTGGGAAGCGGTTTGCTGCTCACTGAGCAATCACTCGCGGGTTTAATCGGGGGGAGGTGGTGCATGGAGGTGCAGGAACATGGGAGTAGAGGTAACAGTTAGAAAAAAGGGTAGGAGGGAAGAGTGTCGGGGGGTTTGCCTAAACGGGGCCACCCCCAAAAAAATTTGCAAGATTGGGGTTGAGGGGGATGGGCCAAAAATAGAAATTCTCAGCAAGAACTCCCCCTGTCGTCCAGAAAAGATGGGGAATAGGAGTCAGGTCAGGCTGGGGCAGGTTATAGTTGGGGACCCCATTTGGGGGGTTACAGACAGGGCAATCTGCCACAAAGACCAGGATCGCGAACGGTATTGTTTCCCTGGGCCCGGGTTCGACAACGGGATCGGGTGACAGATTGCTGGGTGGGGTGGTGGAATCCCGCTATCTGGTGCACATTGGCCCAATGACAAAGTTAGGGTGGTGGAGGTCCTAAAAAATGATTTCAAGTCAAAAGGGAAGGACCCCGGGTAATATTTTAGAAATATTTCCTGTTCCCGGGCCACCCAGAGATGCAGGGGAGAAAGAGAGGGATAATGGTCAAAAAATTGGTGTAGGAAAGAGGGAGTGTTTTTTGGGGAAACTGGGCCCGACTTCTGTCTTGGCTACAGACTCTATGTAGGGATGGCGCCCTAAATGGGGAGGGTTTCAGCTGTATTGGGGACGAATGGCTAGGAAGTGGAGGAATATTTAAACTAGGGACTGCGGGGGAGGGAAACTACACATTATAGGTGCAAGATAGTGAAGATAGAAAGCGGGGAATTAGTAATAAATCAGGGGATGGAGGGAGGGAGGGGGTGTAGCAATAGTTAAAAAGAACAGGGAGAAAGGAATAAAAGCTGAAAATTCTAAATTCCCATGCTGACAATGCAGGAGTCTGACCAACAAAATAAATGAACTAGAAGTGTTAATTGCAGAAGAAAAATATGACATAGTGGGAATAACTGAGACATGGCTGGACGAGAGCTACGACTAGGCAGTTAACTTACAGGGTTTCAGTCTATTTAGAAGTGACCATAAACAACAGAAGGGGTGAGGTGTCTGTCTCTATGTAAAATCCTGTCTGAAGCCAACACTGCAGGTAATGAACAGGTGGAATCATTATGGGTAATGTAGCAATGCGGCGACAACCAGCACCGAAGCGCTGACTGCTGACATCCGGGTGTGGATCTTCTGTGATCACCGCAGGCGAGATGGTATATGGAGACCACGCCAGGGAGCGGAGTCTAAAGGGTCCATGGTCTTCACCGAAGCCCGCCGCAAAGTGGGATGGACTTCGCTGCGGGGACCCCTGCGTCGCTACCCCCGACGTGGCTACCTGCGGTGACAGCCGAGGTGCAGGACAGGAACACAGGCGATGGTAGACAGGAACATAGGTAGCATGTGCAGCAGGATACAGCCGGAATAAACGTACACATAGCAACATCAGGATACGGCAGGAACAGGACAAGTGACACAGCAGGATACACAGCAGGCACAGGACAGGGATCCAGACGGGGATCACGGCAGGATACAGCAGACACAAGACGACAAACAAATGGTCAGGAGCTCTGATAGAATGCAGGAACTGGACCAGCATCTCAGGGGTTAAGTCCAGAGACATCAGCAGGAGCTCAAGATGGACTCAGCATGAAACTGCAACAAATAATTCAAAGCACAGGACTGCAATGGACTGACCCAGAGCAAAGGTAGGAACTTCCTCTTATAGTCAGGGGTAATAGAGCAAGCGGAAGGTGCACAGGACAGGAAACCAATAAAAGGCAAGAAGCTGCCGCACGCACCCTAGGAGGCACAGTGCGCACACAGGACCCCAGGAAGCAACAGGACAGGCAAGTACCAGGAAGGCACAGCACACTGGCGGTCCATGGCAGGGGACCGCGGCGTGAACCGTGACAGGTAAATATACATGGGTGTAATAACAGTAATATAATTCTAATAGGAGTCTGCTATAGGCCCCCAAATATAACAGAACCCATAGAAGATATGCTCCTCAGGAAAATAGATGAAGCATCTAATCGATGAGGTTGTTATTAGGGGGCGATTTTAAAACTACCCAGACATAAATTGGGAATCTGAAATCTGTAGCTCTCACAAAAGAAACATGTTTTTGCCCTATAACTAAAGATAATTAACCTTTCCCAAATGGTGCAGGAACCAAACTAGAGGAAAGCCCTTCTAGAACTTAATATTGACTAATAGACCTGAAGAGTAACAAAGGTTCAGGTTTGAGGGGCACCTAGTAAATAGTGACCTTTAATATTAATAAACTTCCATTTATCCTTCAATAGAGTTTTTTTGTCATGGAGCCACAAAAAACACTGAATTTGGGAAGGCTAATTTTATCCTGCTTAGAGAGACCATAAACCGTATTGACTGGGACAAGGTGTTTAAAAATAGCAGAACAAAAAATAAATGGGAGATCTTTAAAATCATCTTAGGCGCCCACTGTGAGAGGTACATACCATATGGTACAAAACTAATTAGAAACAGGAAAAACCCAAATGTGGATCAACAGAGATGTAAAGGAGGCAATAAAAAACAAAAAGAAAGGGTTTCAGCTACTAAAACAGGAGGGTAGTGAAGAGGCACAAAAAAGCTATAAGGAAAAATATAAAATATGTAAAAAATGATTAAGGCAGCAAAGCTGGAGACAGAAAGAGTTATTGCCATAGAAAGAAACACTAACCCCAAATATGTTTTAACTATTTAAATAGTAAAAAGTTAAAACAGAAAATGGTGGCCCTTTAAAAAGTACTGAGGGAGATATTGTGGAGGGCGATGAGAAGAAAGCAAACCTATTAAACAATTTCTTCTCCACTGTATTTACTGAGGAGGATGACCTTCGTGTTGATGAGTAAAGGGAGGAGGTAATTTCCAACTTAAATGTTTCTTGTCTAACCCAGGAAGAAGTGCAGCTCCGCCTTAGGAAGCTTAAAATAGACAAATCCCCGGGCCCTGACGGTATACACCCACGTGTCCGAAAGGAGTTAAGTAATGTGATAGATAGGCCTCTGTTCTTAATATTTATGGACTGTATAATAACGGGGTATGTCCCAAAGGATTGGCGCATAGCAAATGTGGTGCCAATATTCAAAAAGGGGTCAAAAAGTGATCCAGGAAACTATAGGCCAGTAAGCTTAACCTCTGTTGTGGGGTAAAATGTTTGAAGGTTTTCAAAAGAGTTGTTTATCCTGGGAGTATCTCACTGAAAATAAATATTATAACGCTGTTCCAGATGGGTTTTTTGAAGGATCGGTCCTGTAAAAATTTAAATCTCATCAGTTCTATGAGGAAGTTATTTCCAGACTGGATGGGGTGAGGCACTGGATGTCATATATTTGGATTTTTCGAAAGCAATTGTTATGTTCCACATAAAAGGTTGGTAAGTAAATGAGAATGCTTGGACTGGGGGAAAATGTGTGCAAGTGGGTAAGCAACTGGCTCACTGATAGAAAACAAAGGGTGGTAACGGTGCATACTCAGACTGGATCCCTGTTACTAGTGGGGTACCACAGGGCTCAGTTTTGGGCCTATCCTCTTTAATATTTTCATAAATGATCTTACACAGGGATTTTCACAGTAGGAATATTGATCTTTGGAGATGATACTAAGCTCTGTAAAGGAATCCACCCCAATAGAGGATAATGTGGGTTTTTACAAAGGATCTGGATAGGTTGGAGGCCTGGGCACAGAAGTGGGAGATTTATTTTTTTAAAACTGATAAAAGCAAGGTTATGCACATGGGGAGGAAAATCCATTACATGATTACATGTTTAATGGAAAAACACTGGGTAAAAGTGACATGGAGAAGGACTTGGGAATTTCCCGGTGGACAGTAAACTTAACGTAGCAGCCAGTGTCAGGCAGCAGCAGCCAAGGGGTAATAAAGGGTCATGAGTTGTATTAAAGGGGCATAGATGCACATGATGGGAACATTATTTCCCACTATACAAGTCAATGGTTAGACCACACTTTGAAAATTGTGTACAGTTTTGGGCACCAGTGCACAGGAAAGACATTGTAGAGCTTGAACAGGTACAAAGGCGGGCAAAAAAAATTAATAAAAGGGGACTGGGGGGGGATACAGTACACAGAAAGATTGGCAAGATTAGGGTTATTTAGATTTTGAGAAAAAGACGGCTTCGGTGGGGACATAAAAAAATATGTTTAAATATATTAAGGGCCAATATAGAGATCTCGCTAAAGATTTTTTATACCCAGGACTGTATCTAGAACAAGGGGGCATCCTCTACGTCTTAAGGAAATAAAGTTTCTGCATAAAAAATAGAAAGGGATTCTTTACTGTTAGAGCGGTGGAATGTGGAATTCTCTGCAGAGGAAATTGTTATTGTGAATTCACTAACAGAGTTCAAAAGGGCTTGGATACATTTCTGGAGTTTTGATAATATAACAAGTTATAGTGACTAGGATTCTGGTGAAGGGTCTGGATACATTTCTAGATGTAATAATATAACAAGTTCTAGTGAAACCCGGGTCCGAGAATGGTTGGATACATTTCTATATGTAATAAAAAGTTATAGTGACTAGGGTTCTGGAGAAGGATCTGGATACATTTCTAGATGTAATATAACAAGTTATAGTGACTAGGATTCTAGAGGGGGTTCGTTGATCCAGGGATTTATTCCGATTGCCGGATTGGAGTCAGGAAGGAATTTTTTCCTTAAAAATGAGGGGCAATTGGCTTTACCTCATGGGGGTTTTTGCCTTCCTCTGGATCAACACTTTAACACTTTAGCAACATTTTTGACAATAGGCTGAACTGGATGGACGTATGTCTTTTATCGGCCTGACAAACTATGTAACTATGTAAAGGGTGTGTATATCAACACTTTAGATCTTGAGACTTTCTGTTCTGATAGAGCTCTTGCCAAACTAACAAAAAAGGTAAGATATTAGGAGCTAATAACTGTTAGTGCTTAGCAAGGACTTCCCCCATAATATCTGAAATAATTTAATGGTAAAACGATTTTGTTACAATTTATTATCTGAAAACCTTTAGGCCATGTACACACGGCTTATTTTGGGACGTCTGCTGAACGGATTTTCTATTAAAGTCTATGGGATGGTTGACAGTCGGTTTACAGGCGGTTTTCAAATCCGAAAACCGCCTGAAAATCTGATTGAAAACCCTTGCCATGTGGAGTTTTTCACACCTATCTTCTATTGATGTAAACATCTGAATGTATCCCACTTTGTAAACTACTTATGTTTTTAAGAGATCTAACCGTGGGTCAGATGGTGTCAGTTTCAATGCTCTATTTCTTCAAATGTGCCGAGCACTGTTACCAAGATACCTTTTGGCCTTTTGTTTGATTAATTTTCTTGATATATGGGACTCGATCACTGCTATTGTATGCAAGGGATCAGATTAGCTATAGGGTTTTTTTTTTTCATTTTCTTAATATATGGGACACGATCACTGCTATTATATGCAAGGGATCTGATAAGCTGTAGGGTTTTTTTTTCATTTTCTTAATATATGGGACCCAATCACTGCTATTATATGCAAGGGATCAGACCAGCTGTAGTTTTTTTTTTCAGTTTCTTGATATACAGAACTCGATTACGGCTATTATATGAAAGGGATGAGATTAAAGGGGTTTTTCCACGATCTTATTTCATACCTCCTGCATCCAGCTCTTCAGCTCTATGTGCTCAGAAGTGGGCGTGTGATTTGTTTGAATTGCATATCATGTGACTGCAGGATGACATCACCAGGCCTTTCCTCTCTCTAGTGAAAGAAAGGTCTTTTTATGTATAGAATTGTAAGTAGCTACATTGTAGCTCAGAGGTTACATTTTCTCCTCACAGCACAAGGGTCCTTGGTTCAAATCCCTGCAGGAACTTAACCTGTGGATTTTTTTTTCCTCTTTATCAATGCACAGACCTGATTGAGGTTTCTTTTTTTTATTTGCACTGTTTGACTTATTACTAACTAGTCCCAAGGACAGGAGTAGATGACAGCACCTGGGGTTTGAACACTCAGTAGCTGCCTGAGAGAAGAGGTGATGTCTGACCAGGAGTGAGGAGCTCACAGCCCTGGTCGTATCACCTGGAGATGAGCTGTAAACAATGGATCACTAAAGGAGCAGCTAAAACAAAAACGGTGCAGAATTTTTAATAATGATGAATGGTGAAAATGCTTATTATATCAGTTTCTTGACGTATGGGACTAAATCACTGCTATTACATACAAAGGATCAAATTAGCTGTATCCTCTTTTTATTTTTGATCTGGTTAAATGTTTTCACCAAAGCCAGAACCTGAGAGCGGTGCATGAGGGACATATGTGTTGTTTCTTTTAGATCACAACTCAACCTGTGTAAGTTTAACACCAGTGTATGCTGTATAACTGATTACGTTAGTGAGCTTTATAAAACACAGCTATTTAATATAGGAAGGGAATAGTATATAAGGTTCACAAGTGTAGAGTTGTGGGTTTTTAGTTGTGCTTACTTATGAAAGGTTACATTTTAACATATAAATAATAAATAAAATGTCAGATTGGTATAGGTTAGGGTATGTTCACAGAGTAGGGTATTGCTATCAGAGCTATTAATTACCGTAATTGCAGGGCGCATTTTGGGGCGTATTGCAGCGCAATTATGAGCTGAAATATGCTCTGTAATTACGTTGTATGAACATATTAGGGTGTAGTCATATTCCAATTGGTAAATATTTTTTGCAGTAATAAGTTAACTTAAAAAAGGGCATAAAGAGGTAGAGTGTGACACATTTCTTAGAGGGACACTTCCATCAGAAAAGATTATTTTTGTTTAAATCAATATTCCTGAAAAAATATTTTTTGGGGATTTTTTGCAGCATTTTTTTATTTTGCCAATACAATGTATTCAAAATTGCGTAAAAAAATCCTCTTTAGCAGTGATAATAAGGAGATAAAACTCCTGAAATGGCAGGACAGACTAATCTCAGTTTACGGTTTGTGCTGCAAGAAATGCTTATCTGCATGTAGTCTCTTTACAAATAATAGGTAATGACATTGTGATCGCTCTGTTATTCTCTGGACAGGGGTAGATAGGATTAGACTAGAAAAACAGGGAAATGAGAAGAACAATACACAAATTGATAATGGGGTAATCTTTTACTTCACTGGGGAGTTTACAGCTTTCTTCACACTTTCAGGTCCTGCTGCTAACACTCACCTCTCTCAGGCCCTTAGTGGGCCTGGAAGAGAACTGTCAAGCAATCCTCATTGCTGAGCTATCAGAACTCACAAAGGAAAAGTCAGAAAGACAAACCAGTAAGTCACGTACATAGGGGAACTTTAAAACATTATTTTAAAAAACCCAACCATCCAGTTAAATAAAATACATATAATAGTCAGAAATTGCTGGTCAACATGTGATAAAAAAAGGTTTAACGGTAGTGTCCCTTTAAAAGAAAAGGGAGTCTCAACACACCTTCCACAACCCTTTGAGCGATCCGATCTTGCAACAGATAGGATTAATGAGCCCCCTTTGCTGAAGCTAAGGGAGACCCAATTTTTTCCTGACTTCCATCTGGATTAGCTAGAACTTTTACTGATCATGCATAGTTAAAACACACTAAGGGCCACATGTATGAACCTGTTTAGGTCTAAAACTCACTTTTTTGCCATAGCTTACTATGGGCAGGATAAAGATGTTACCAAAAGGTGTAGTGGGAGGTATCCTTACTAGTAGAGTTGTGCAGCAGAGGATACTATGGCTGCAATGCAATGTGTGGCAATTGTTGTATCCGCAACTCACGCCTCTAAAATGTAAGTGCTAGATATAAAAAGCACATACATGGAATACTGGGCCACATGTATAAACCTGTTTAGGTCTAAGCTCACGTTTTTGCCCATAGTAACCTATGGGCAAAAGAGTGAGTTTTAGACCTAAACAGGTTCATACATGTGGCCCACTGTGTTACCAAGTGCATACATAAGACATTCATTTAAATTTGCTTTAATGTGTTTTACAGCTTGAGCTTTTCTGAGGTTTTTCAGGTCACATACAACCCCTTAAATAAGATAATATGTAATATTACTAAAATAATATACTTAATGCTAAGGGCGACATGTATGAATACGAATGCGTACTTATTTTTTACTTGTCACTGACACCACAGTTCTAAATAGATATAGAAGAGTGTAGAATACACAAATTTGTATGGGCAAAGAGTGTAATGCGCCAAACTTGGCGCATTAAGCTCTATGTTATGCGCAAAAAATCTGTTGTATTCTTCACTCTCACAATCTCATAATCTGAGCATTGTAACATTAAGAGGGCAACATATATGAATTCCAATGCATACTTTTTTTTTACTTGGCGCCGACACCACAGTTCTAGATAGCTATAGAAGAGTTTAGAATACAACAGATTTTTGGCGCATTACATAGAGCTTAATGCGCCAAACTTTGTATGGGCATAGAGTGTAATGCGCCAAACTTAGCACACTTAACTCTATGTAATGCGCCAAAAATCTGTTGTATTCTAAACTCTTCTATAGCTATCTAGAACTGTGGTGTCGGCGCCAAGTAAAAAAAAAGTATGCATTGGAATTCATATATGTTGCCCTCTTAATGTTTTCAATGCTCAGATTATGAGATTGTGAGAGTGTAGAATACAACAGATTTTTGGCGCATCACATAGAGCTTAATGCGCCAAGTTTGGCGCATTACACTCTTTGCCCATACAAATTTTGGCGCATTAAGTTTTATGTAATGCTCCAAAAATCTTAATACTGTCGTATTCTACACTCATCTATATATATTTAGAACTGGAGTGCCGGCGCCAAGTAAAAAAAAAGTACGCATTCGAATTCATACATGTCGCCCTAAGTATTTTGGTTGACATATAGCTTTGATGAAGCTTCCTACTATCTTACAGGAGATTTGATTACCATGTCTCATTGTTCATACTAAGCAGTATGGTCACGACAACTAATCAGATTCCATCTCTCATTTTTCAGATGTCCTTTGAAAACAAAGGAAGCAATTTGATTAGTTGTTATGTGTAATGAGGGGAGTCTCCTTTGTACTAAATAATACACTGTGTCTCTTACAGGTGGCATTGGCTGCATTGGTCCAGACAAAGGACAGGCTCGAAAGTGTCTTGATGCCGTGGAGATATATAATGTAGATGGGAATTTCTGGAGAGAAGGTACAGCTATGCCTTACCCACTCCTCGCCCTAAGAAGTAACGCAAGCAGTGCCGGTGCCATTGATGGGAAGCTGTATGTCTGTGGAGGATATCGTGGAGCAGGTACTGGATTCCTAAAATGAGTGATGCAAGAAATTTCTGGGGATCTGCCCAACTTTCATGTCTTCAATTGATGCATCTGTGTAGCATTTGGAGCTCTAAATTTTCTGATACACAATTCCAAATCTCCTACCTTGAAATAGTTAAATGACAAAGTCAAACTACCTGCAGCCACCACTAGGGGAGAATTTAGGAGCTTGGTGCACACTGTTTCATCATTGAATTCAATGTATAAATTATATGCAGTAAGCTCCTAAACTACCTTAGTGACATTGATTTATAAGAACTTTGTTGAAAACTTCTAGTCATTGAAATAGCCCACTATACCTACATAGCATGGGTGTACAACCTGTGTCTAGGGGCCACATGAAGCCTGTAATTCCATTTTGTGTGGCAACCTTATGTTTCCAGAAATGCTTGTCAAATTTATTATGTCCCCCCGAAGCTGTCTTTTCTGCAAACTAGAAAACCCTAATCCTGCTAATTATTGTAGTATTGCAGTCCACCCAGTCCTTTTGTTGCTTTTGTTGCTCGCCTTTATACCTGTTCAAGCTCTGCAATGTCTTTCCGGTGCACTAGTGCCAAAAACTGTACATAATATTCCTTGTGTGGTCTAACCAGTGACATTTATAATGGTAGAATAATGTTCTCATCATGTGCATCTATGCCCCTTTTAATACATCCCATGGTCCTATTAGCCTTGGTAGCTGCTGCCTGAACTGGCTGTTATAATTAAGTTTACTGTCCACCAGGATTCCCAAGTCCTTCTCCATGTCACTTTTACCCAGCGTATTTCAGTTTAACAAGTAATCATGGAATGGATTTTTACCTTCCCATGTGCATAACCTTGCATTTATCAGTGTTAGGGTATGTTCATACAGTGTAATTTTGGGGCGTATTATGGTGCGTAATTGTGCTACAATATGCCTCAGATATGTCCCCCAATTATGGTAATTCATAGCTCTCATAGAGAGCTATGCGTATCCTACATTTTCCCCAGCGTATAGTACATGGCGGGGAAAACAATTGACATGTCCTGGGAGCTGTCAGTTAGTGTTTTAGAAGTATGCGCTGTCCAGCGCTTACTTCTAAAACACCCAGCTTATTGTGGCACGCACAGTACGCGCCGCAATACGCCATGTGGGTATACCCTGAGGGTATGTTCACACAGCATATTTGTGGGACCTATTTCAGGGCGTAATTGCACTGCAATACGCCCTAAGTAAGACCCGGAAATATGGTAATTCATAGCCCTCATTCAGGGCGATGATTTCCCAACGCGGGGAAAGTGAAAGTCAATGGGAGCGGGACAGGCATTTTAGAAGTATCACTGGCCAGTGTACTTCTAAACACAGGCTATAGTGGGCACACATATGTGCGCTCTATGCGTGTAGCTCACCCTTAAACCTCATCTTACACTTCTGCCCGCTCAACTTATCCAGATCCTTTGTATAAATATTATCCTCTATGTGTTTTATTTACTTTATAAAGCTTAGTATCATTGCAAAATTGATATCACTGTGCAATTCTTCGTAAAGGTCATTAATAAATTATTAAAGAGAATAGGCCCAAACTGCCCTTCAGATCCCTACTGTAACAGAAGCCAGTTTATATGTAATTAATAAACCCCCTTTGTTTTCTATCAGTGAGCCAGTTACTAACCCACTTGCAAACATTTTCCTCCAGTCCAAGCATTCTCATTTTATTTACCAACCTTTTATGTGGTATACCAGGATCCAGTCTAGAACTAACCTTCTCATAGAAGCTGATGAGATTAATTTGACAGGGCGGGGCCCTTTTATAAACCCATGCTGGAACAGCGTTATACATTTATTTTCAATGAGATACTCTAGTATAGCATCCCTTTGAAAACCTTCAAACAATTTATCTACAAAACGTTTTTGACCCATTTTGGATATTGTCACCATATTTACTATGCGCCAATCCTTTGGGACATACCCAGTTACTATACAGTCCATAAATATTAAGAAAAGGGTCCTTACTATATTTAATCATAATACCTCCGTCATGTTTTCAGTTTCATTTTTGAATTCAGTGTTTAATGGATTCTACTGGAATGAAGTGATGAGCTGCTGAGGACACAAGGTATGTAGTCATAGAGACAAGCACTTACAGCCTATCCGGAGATATCGAACAGGTCTGTAGCTATAGCGACCTCAGAAGCTTATACAGCCCATACAAGATAAGATATCTAGTTATAGGTAGGAAACAGTTTATTGACAATTATTGCAAAGTGTCTTGTTTTCGCAAGATATTTAACATAAAAATCAATCCTTGCAGTGAGACAACCCCTTTAATTCCTTTAGGACACGGGGGTGTATACCATCAGGACCTGGTATTTGTCTATTTTAATATTCTTAGGGTGGAGCTCCACTTCTTCCTGGGTTAGACAAGAAACATTTAAGGTAGAGTTTACCTCATCCATCGGTCCATCAACAGGAAGGTAATTGTCCTCGGTAAATACAATGGATAAAAATATTTTAATAGATTTGCTTTCTCCTAATTTCCCTCTACAATACCTCCCTCACTACATTTTAAAAGGCCAACGTTTTCATTTTTAATCTTTTAACTATTTATATAGTTAAAAATATTTTAGGGTTAGTTTTACTTTCTACAGCAATATGTATTTCTGTCTCCATATTTGCTGCCTTTATCATTATTTTACACATTTTATTTTTTTCTTATAGTTCTTTAATGCCTCTTCACTGCCATTCTGTTTAAGTAGCTGAAACGCTTTCTTTTTGTTATTTATTGCCTCCTTTACATCTTTATTGATCCACATTGTTTTTTTCCTATTTCTAATCATTTTATTTCCTTAAGTTATATACCTCTTACAGTGGCCGCATAAGATGTTTTTAAAGATCTCCCATTCATTATCTATTCTGTTATTTTTGAAGACCTTATCCCAGTCAAGGCGGTTTAGAACCTCTCTAAGCAGATTACAATTAGCCTTCCTGACATTTAATGTTTGTTGATGTGGCTCCTCGACAAAATACTCTATTGAAGGATAATTAGAAATGTATTACGGTATATTGTAGTCACTATTTCCTAGGTGCCCCCCAACCTGAACATTTGTTATTCTGTCAGGTCTGTTTGTCAATATTAAGTCAAGAAGGGCCTTTCCTCTAGTCGGCTCCTGCACCAGTTGGGAAAGCTAACCATCTTTAATTATTAATAAAAACCTGTTTTCATTATAAGAGCAATGGGTTTCAGTTTCCTAGTTTATTTCTGGGCAACTAGTTGAAGTCGCCCATAATAACCTTATTATGATTAGCTGCCTTATCTGTTTGTTTAAGGAGTACATCTTCTATGAGTTCTGTTATATTTGGTGGCTTATACCACCCTAATAGAATTCTATTATTGTTATTACCCCCATGTATATCTACCCATAATGACTCCACATGTTCATTTTCTGTATCTATATCTTCCCATAGTATTAGATTTAGACAGGATTTTATATAAAGATATACCCCTCCCTGCTTCCAATTTTTACGATCTCTTCTAAATAAACTGTAACCCGGTAAGTTATCCGGCCAGTCACAGGTCTCATCCAGCCATGTTTCAGTTATCCCCACCATGTCATGTATTTTTCTTCAGCAATCAATAATTTTAGTTCATTTATTCGATTGGTGAGGCTCCTGGCAGTGGTCAGCCTGCAATTTAGAGGTTTTTTTTAACCATGTTTTTATTAACTATTACTACATCCCCTCCCTCGACTAAAACCACTAATTTAAAACTAATTCACAGCTCTCTGTCTTCACTATCTTGCATGCTGTATGTGTAGTGACCTCATATTACCACCACATACTGACTGAATAATACTCAAAACCATTTCTGAATATAATATTATACTACAACCAATATTACCGCCATAGTGTCCATACATTTGTAGCTACCAGTTGTAGGCATGCGCTCTGCACACATTTAAGTGATTACATGCAGGGACTTACTGGAGAGGTCTTCTCTGATGAGTCATTCCCTTCTCTCCCCCTTTTCTTCTCAGTCTGGTCCAGACCGTCCATGCAGAATTTAGGAAACAGACATCTTAGACTCCCTAATGACCCCTTTATGCCCCAAACAGTAAAAGTACTCCCATTTGGGTACCAAATTTTCATCTTCTTTTTTGTTCCCATATAGTAGGTAAGTAAACCCTCAATATAGTAGGTAGGCAACCACCTCTAAGTAGGTATGTAAGCCCCTGGTAGGTAGATATAAAGGTCTCCTGTAGGTAAGTAGCCATCTGTAAGTAGGTATAAAAAACCCTCAAGGTATAGCCTTTGTAGGTAGGTATATAGAGTACCTGTTAGTAGGTAAAACCCCTGTAGGTATATATGCTCCCTGAAGTTGTATACAGCCCCTTGTGGATGTATACATGCTCCCTGTAGGAATATAGAGGCTGCTGTGGCTATACAGCCCATTGTAGGTATGCATGCCTCCTATAGGTATATAAAGCCCCCTGTAGGTATACACAATCCCTTTCTAGCTCTATACATGCCCCCTGTAGCTGTATACTGCCCCCTGTAGTCATACACATGCCCCCTCTAGCCTGATACGTTCCCCCTGTTTGTTAAAAAAAAAAAAAAAAAAGTTGCTCACCTCTCCTTTCCTCATGCACCTGCCGTGCAGCTCGCGTCAGGAGCTTGTGTCCGGTGTAGGGGCGTGACGTCATCACACCACCTATGCCGAGACGCAAGTTCCCGGCGTCTAGGACCCAGCAGCGCAGGCAGCATGATCAGTACATCACAGCGTCTGCGCTGCTCACTGTGGGGCGTAGGCCTCACCAGGAGATTACCGAGTGTGCCAATGACGTATGGTCTTGGCCACCTTGCTGCAGTTTCATGGTGTTGGCAATCTTCTTACAGCCTAGGTTATCTCTAAGTAGAGCAATAATTCTTTTTTCAAATCTTCAGAGAGTTGTTTGCCATGAGGTGCCATGTTGAACTTTGAGGGACTGGTATGAAAGAGTATAAGGACGATAACACCAAATTTAACACAACTGCTCCCCATTCACACCTAAGACCTTGTAACAATAATGAGTCACATGACACCGTGGAGGAAAAATGGCAAATTTGGCACAGTTTGTCCTTTTTCACTTAGGGGTGTACTCACTTTTGTTGCCAGCAGTTTAGACATTGATGGCTGTGTATTGAATTATTTTCAGGGCACACCAAATTTACACTGTTATGCAACCTGTTCACTGACTGCTTTACATTGTATAAAAGTGTCATATCTTCAGTGTTGTCCCATGAAAAGATATAATGCAATATTTACAAAAATGTGACGGGTGTACTCTTTTTTGTGAGATACTCTATAGGTTTATATGATTTGAAGCAGGATTTCTGAGTCAAAAGCAGAGTAAATCCTGATAGGAATCCTTAAGAGACAGTCCTGTTTACCCTGCCCACATGCAGTGACTGACAGCTTATTTTCACAGCTCCTCCTCCAAATTCTATAAAGCTATACAGTATATCACAGAGCTCAGCTACTCTTTTTCTCTGTTATATCCTGCTCTCAAATAGGGGATTAAAAAAATCACCCAATAGGTGAGATTTAACCCAATATATTTATTAAGCTAAAATGAATCCTGTCCCTTTTAGCAAAACATGTCCTCTTGTATTAGGCTATTAAATATGTATGAAAACTTCTACACTCACTCTACTTTGAACCTTCTTTTATATTTAATTATTAATCACCATAATGGACATGTTTCCTAAACGATCATCCTATTACTCCTTTTACGTTAGTTTTATTTGGTCTTCAATAATCCCCCCGAAATTTCTGTGTTGTTGCTTCCCACATTTGAAAAGGGATTAAATCTGCACTTCTCATCCTGCACAAGCTGATAAAATTAGACTCTAATCCCTTGCTCTGTGCATCTCTGCTATGATCATGTCAGGGGGATTGTTCAGAGAGAGAGAGAGTGAGACGTCTGGGTATTAAACATAATGTTATTTAAGGGTGCAAGTGTGTTACCTAAGCATATGGTTCACATGGTCCCCCATATTGGAAACTACACCCCTTAAGGAATATATCCAGGGGTGCAGTAAGTATATCGACCCCGCAGGTGTTTCACAAATTCTTTTTTGCGTTAGGCTGTGAAAATGAAAAAAAAAAATTTTCTCCAACAATCTGCAATTTTAGCTGAAAATGTTTCATTTTTACAAGGAATCCTGGAAAAAAAAAGGACCCCAAATTTTGTTGGACAATTTCTTCCAAGTTCGGCAATAACTTATATGTGGGTATAAACTGCTGTTTGGGCACATGGCAGGTCGTACAAGGGAGGAAGTGCTATTTGGCTTTTGGAGTGCAGATTTTGGTGGGCGCCATGTCTCATTTGCAACACCCCCAAAGTACCAGAACAGGGGAAACCTTCCAGAAGTCCTCCCATCTTGGATTCAACACCCCTCAGGGATCTCATCTATGGGTGTATTGTGCATTTTGGACGCACAGATGTTCCATAGTTTTTTTAGCATTGGGCCATGAAAATGAGGGGGGTGGGGGGGCCAAGGGAACGCAATTCTGCCATTGCTTTTTGGGCTTCAGTTTGACAGCTTTCGCCGTGTGGTATAAATAACATAACTTTACGATGTGGGTTGGTACAATTACAATGATAGAAGTTTTATATTGTTTTTTATGTTTTATTACCTTTACACAATAGAAATGTGTTTATAAAAAATTGCTTTTTTATGTCGTCATAGTCTGACCGCCATAACTTTTTATTTTTCTGTATAAAGAGCGGATGATGGGCTTGTTTTTTGAGTTGACGTCTTTATTGGTACCATTATGAGGGGGCATATGATGCTTTAATCACTTTTTATTAAGGTTTTTGTGAGGCATTTTGAACAAAATACAGCATTTCTGGTAGTGTTTTTTATTTTTATTTTTAAAAGCAATCCCCATGCGGTATAAATGACATGCTAGCTTTACTGAGCAGGTCGATGCAATTACAGCAATACCCAATTTGTATATTTTTTATCTTTTACTGCTTGTACACAATAAAATCACTTTTATTCAAAACGGAAAACACATTTTTGCATCACCATAGTCTGAGGGACATAACTTTTTTATTTTTCTATATACAGAGTGCATTTCCTGCAGGATGTACCGGTACGTCCTATGTTGGGAAGGGATTAAAAGATATAAAATGTTCTACAGTTTTGTGTATACAACTTTTATCCAGACCGATGTGTCTGCTTGGTTACAAACCCTGTGTAATCTGATGTTTCAGCCATGCACATTATGGGCGACATGTATGAATTCGAATGCATACTTTTTTTTAACTTGGCGCCGACACTCCAGTTCTAAATAGATGTAGAAGAGTGTAGAATACAACTGTAAAAAGATTTTTGGTGCATTACATAGAACTTAGTGCGCCAAACTTCTCTCAAAGTTTGGCTCATTACACTCTATGCCAATATAAAGTTTGGCGCATTAAGCTCTATGTAATGCGCCAAACTTTGTATGGGCATAGAGTGTAATGAGCCGAACTTTGAGAGAAGCTTGGCGCACTAAGTTCTATGTAATGCACCAAAAATCTTTTTACAGTTGTATTCTACACTCTTCTACATCTATTTAGAACTGGAGTGTCGGCGCCAAGTTAAAAAAAAGTACGTATTTGAATTCATACATGTCGCTTTAAGACCATTTGTAGTCTGTAACTATGGTGACAAATAGATCTGCATAATAACTGTATACACATATTGCTGTATAGCCAAAAAACAACTGTCAACCATCCCTATAGACATCAGTAGAAAATCTGCCCAGTAGTCTACAATTGACAGATTTTCACACCGCCAGCATTTCGAAAAACTCAAAACTTGCGCAATCTTCCGCCTGGTTTTCGAGCGGAAGGTGTGCTATTCAATGGTTAAGGTGGACGTCCAAATCCACAAACCACGGACGGAACTGTCCCCCAAAACCAAAAGACGATAAAATACCGTTCGAATTCTTAAACAGAATCCGACCGGCAGTTTACACTTGCTGTGTGACCGTACCCAAATAGTTTAATACAACTTGGCTAATATAGTTTTGTAAATGACAATCCCTGTAAGTGATGTGCAGCAACAGAAATGTTCAAAAGCTCTAAATTGTTAACAGATACTGGAGTGGAGCATTAAGGTCATGGAGATCTGTTTTTGTAGGGCTGGGTGAGGGCAGGCAGAACATCTTCCTTGTGGCCTCTAGTAGCATGAGCCAGGACCCAATGAGGCACCTCTCCTCCTGTTTTCTAAGTCCTAATGAAGGGATGTCTGTAGGGCTACCGGGAGTTAATCTCCCTCTCTCTGTATTATTAAAGCCATTATGTGAATTAGACAAGAGGAACATTATTGAGATGTCTCTGATTACCAGATGTAATGTATGATGGTTGATTAAATTTAATAGGAATCTGCCATGTGAGATTAAAACATTCAGGTACTCTAATTCCCATGGTAATTTTTGATTTTGCTTTCTTTGCTCTGGGGACACAAAATAATACACATTTTATGGTTAACTCATTTAAAATTAGATTCTAAAAGACTGACTGTAACAGAGATACACTTTTCCAAATCCAATTATTACACATGTATTTATCTGTATATTCTTGTCAGTCTAAGTTTACATACAAAGATTTTTTTTTATTTTAGTCTATGTTCACACAACATATTTGTTGGGCGTACTTCAGCGTGTAATTGCACTGCAATATGGCCGAAGTATGCCCTGCAAATATGGTAAAATAATAGCACTCATTAAACCTGCGTAAACATGTCACTTCTTTCTGGTGTTTACACGCCGGTGAATACTCACCTCCAAAGTAGCAGTCAAATCTCTAAACTACAGTATAACACCCAGCTACAGAGGTAAGCAGCATAAACACTGGGTGCAAACATACCCTGTTATTCAGGCTCTCGTAATATATTGCAACTTCTAGTTCAAGTTCTGAATGTCACTGGAGTTTAATGTATGATATGACTCAAGACACTATGATACAGGTAAAGCAAGGCATCTTGACATGCTATAAAGCTATTAACCATAACATGGTATATAAAAGTTTAAAAGGTGAAATTTTCCTTTAAGTAAACTGTCCCATCAGGTTTAATTGTTGACTACAGGAGACTTCTAAGTCTATAATGCTGACAGAAAGTCTTTTACCTAATGGACCTTCTCTACTGTAAATAAACTCAATTGATACAGTAATTCTTCCTAATTGAGATGTTTCATATCTTAATAATTCATTTGCCCGTCCGTACTCTTTTCACTTCTACTACTTTCTTATATTTGTTATCATTATTCCATCAAGTCCCTACTATTACATTAGGTCAGTTATATACCTGCCTCTATGTACAGGAATAAAACGACTATAATATTGTCCTCTATGTACAAAAATATAATACATTACTGCCCCCTAGTAAAAGGAATATAACTATATATACCTCCCATGTCAAAAATATAACTACATAATACTGAAAAAAAATAGAGAGGAAAAACCAGTCACCTGGGGAAATTCAGGGGTCTTGATGGGCAACGATGAAAAGGGCAGACAACCCCCAAAATCACAAGAAAAGAAAAACGCACAAAAGGCTATACCGGTTTTACAACAAAGAGGAAAAAAAATCCGAGACGAGGGGGATAAAAAAAAAATCCAAAGAAATTTTATTCACATGCTTTTTTTTTAAAAAATAATTAATTAATTTTTTCCCAAAATGGCTCAGAACGGGATAAAAAAAGGGTTTGAGCTTTTTGGGGCATGGAAACCAGCAGCAAAAGAATTGAAAAGAATGCCGCGCTTTTTCAGGAAAAATAGTCCCTTATCTTGGTTCCATTGTGCATTTGGGGGGGGGGACAGGAAGTGCTTTATATATCGCTCCACCTGTACGCCCACTAACAAAAAGAGTTGAGAAAAAAAAAAGGGGGGGAAAGAAAAAAAAAAAACAGGAGAAAATAGAGTGGCCGACATCTTTTGATGAAATTTGCCAATCATTTTTAAGTCTTCCGCTGTCTCGAAACATTTTGCTACTGTACATGCGGGGGGTGTTTCTTTTTTACAGTACGGGAATGAAAAGGGTGATACGTCCCCCGGGGGGAGGTATTTACAAGGGAATTTTTCTAGGAGGCGTGGTGGATATTTCAATTATCCCCCCGCACACCTCAAGGGCTGAATACCAAAAAGACATCACATACCACTTTAGAAAATTTTTGTATTATTTAATATTTTATTTTTATATCCAGTACATTTTTTAAATAGAAATTTTTGATACATATGTTTCTACATTTAGGCAAAAAATGTAGTGTTAACCCCTATCATGTTTTTTTTTATCTCCTTTTTTTTTTGTTTTTCCCACTGTTTTTTTTTTTTTTTTTTTTTTCTCCCCTTTTTTTTTTCTCAACCTCTTGTTTGGGTTAGTGGGCGGTACAGGTGGAAACGTATATAAAAAACTTCCCGTCCCACCCCCAATAGCAAAAAAGGAACCAAGAGTAAGGGACTAGTTCCCGAAAGCGTGGCAGTTGTGCAATATCTTTTGTTGGTTACCTGCCCACAAAAAAGTACAATCCATTTTGTATCCCGTTCTGAGCACATTTTAAAATATTAATTAATTTTTTTTTTAAAATAGCATGTGAATAAAAATTTTTTTCGGATTTTTTCTCATCCTCCGTCGCTGGATTTTCTCCTCTTCGTTTTGAAGCCGGGATAGCACTTTTGTGCGTTTGCTTTTTACTATAATATGACCCCTATGTCAAGAATTTTAATACATAAACTGTCCCCTATGTCAAGAATATAAACTATAATATGTCCCCTTTGACAAGAAAATAACTATATAATACTCCTCCTTGTACAAGAATTAACTAATAATACTAAAACCCTTTTACAAGAAAATATTTCATAATACTGTCCTTTACAAGGAACAATACTATAATCTTGCTCATTATGTACAATAATACAACTAGTATAACACTACTCCTGTGTACAAAAAAAATACAACTGCTATAATACTACATCCTATGTACATAAATACGAACTATAATCTGCCTCCCATGTACAAAAAAGACTTCTAAAATACAGCCTCCTATTTAAATTTTATACATTGAAACCAGAAGTTTCATACGTATATAAAAGACAATTTGCATGTTTTCCTCACTATTGACATGAAATCAAAAAAACTTTTTCTGTTTTAGGGCAGTTAGGATTTTCCCAAAAAAAAGTTTATATTTTTCCAAAAAGCCATAAATAAGAAGATAATTTTTGAAGACATTTTTATTACTTTTGGCAAAGTCAAAAGTTTACATACACTAGGATTAGTATGCCTTTAAACAATTTGGGACTGCCTATATGATGACGTCATGTCTTTAGAATTTTCTGAAAGGTTTATTGGCAACATCTGAGTTAATTAAAAACACACCCGTGAATGTATTTTTTTTTATGCACACCAGAAACACACTGCTTCTGTGTGTAACATAATGGGAAAGTCTAAAGAAATCAGCCAACATATCAGGAATAGAATTGTACAAACAAAATGGGAATGTTCAGCTCAGGAAGGAGATGGGTTCTGTGTTTCAGAGATGAACGTGCTTTGGTCTGACATGTGTATATCAACCCAAGAAAAAAAGCAAAAGACCTTGTGAAGAGGCTGGTGGAAGCTGGAGAGATTGTCATTATCCGCAGTGAAATGACTACTGTAACAACATGGGCTGAAAGGCCACTCTGCCAGGAAGAAGCCATTACTCCAAAATAAACATATAAAAGTCAGATTAATGTTTTCAAATGCACACAGGAACAAGTCCTGCATTTTTGGAGACTTGTCCTGTGGTGTGACAAAGCTATTTGTCCATAATAACCATCGTTATTATGGAGGACCCTCGGAGAAAAAAGGGAAAAGCTTGGAAGCCTAAGAACGCCATCACACCTGTGAAACACGGGGGTGACCTCATTATGTTGTGGGGTTGTTTTGCTGCCGAAGGGACTGGTGCACTTCACAAAATAGATGGCATCATGAGGAAAGAAGATTATGTGGCAATACTGGAGCAACATCTCAAGACATCAGCTAGAAAGTTAAGGCTTGTGTACAAATGGGTCTTCCAAATGGACAATAACCCAAAGCATACTGCCAAACTGGTTACAAAGTGGCTTAAGGATAACCAAGTCAATGTTTTGGAGTGGCCCTCACAAAACCCTGATCTCAATCATATTGAAAATGTATGGACAAAGCTGAAGAGGCAGGTGCAAGTGGGACAACCTACCAACATGGCTCAGTTGCACCAGTTGTGTCAGGAGGAATGAGCCAAATTTCCTACCAAATATTGAGAGAGGCTTGTGGAAGGATATCCAAAACATTTGACCCAAGTCATACAGTTTAAGGGCAATGCTACCAAATACTAATTAAATATATGTAAACTTTTGACTTTGCAGAAATAAAAATGCCTTAAATTCTTTCTCATTATTATGGCATTTGGCAAATATTGATAATGTTGGTAATCGTAATTGACCTAAAATGTGTAAGGTTTATTCTGATTTCATGTCAGATAGTGAGAAAAACATGCATATGTGTCTTTTTATATAGTGTATGTAAACTTCTGGTTTCAACTGTAACTATTACAATACTGTACCCTATGTAAAAGAATATAACCACTATAATACTGCTTCTTTTGGCCACGATTAAAGTTACCAAAAATAAGGCATTTGTTTTCAGGATGCTCATAATACCCTAAAAATAAGCCCTTGTGAAGATTGACAGCCAGACAGACACATTTAATACGTGTGTTGCAACACACGACCAACATATTGTATTATAAAAAAAAACACTGTATACATCTAAGGTCTGTACAGCAAATGTGGTGAGAGTTATTTTGCTTTAGGGTTTTTATTTAATCTACTGAGGAGACATGTTAGTGCTGTCTCTGGGGAAAACAAATCATTTGGGGCAACATGTATGATTTATGGCGCTTAGACGCCAATTTTTAAGCGCATTATAATAGTGTAGAATGCACTTTTCATGCTTACGTCCACTACTGGTGAACAAAGGTCAGCTGCCAAACATCAACCAAATGATGGTTAGGCCCACAGCCAGAGCCGTATTTCTCTCTAGACAACCGCAGAGGAGGATGAGAGGGGGGTAGAGAGATGGGGGTGTAAGAGAGGGGGCTGAGGTTTTCGAAGGTGACAGGTGGGTTGTGCAGGCTCTGTGGGGAAACAGGTAGGGGGTGGTTGATTTACATGGGGTCTGAGGAGGCTTATGGGGTAATAGGTGGAGGTGGGTTGGTTTATGTTGTTTATGTTTAGGGTGATAGGTGGGGGTGGGTTTAGGGGTAGGTGACAGTTGTATATTGTGTTGGCACTAGAACACACACCACAATTGCTAAGGGTAAGGAAAGCAAGAGAGAGAGTACAAGCCACAGCTCCAGCACAATCCCTGGGGATCCCCCGCGCCTGTGCCCATGAACTGTGGTCTTTGCCAGCTCATCATACACACAGTTGTTTTGTGCCAACACAATATTCCCTTTTCTTCTCCATCCGCTCCAGACCACCATGATGACTTCTCCCAACTACCACTCGTCTCTGCAGAATTTGCAACACAAACACCTGAGACATCTCACCATTTTATCATCTTCCTAACTGTGTGCCCCCCATGTACAAACTCCCCATCCATTGTGCCCCAAATGATAATAATTACCCCATTGCTGTCCTGGTAGTTAGGTAGAGCCCCCCTCCCGTGAATAGTTAGTTGTAGTGGGCCCCCCTTAGGCCAGTAGGTAGGTAGTGGCCCTGCTTTAGGCAGATAGTTGGTAGTGGACCCCCATTAGGCAGATAGGTAGGTAGTGGGCCCCCCCTTAGGCAGATAGGTAGGTAGTGGGCCTCCTCTTAGGTAGGTAGGGATGCTGGGGGCCCCTCACATGGGAGCGCGCTGCTCAGGGAGGGAGGAGCAGCTTGCTGCTGCTTTGAAGAAGCCTGCGCTGCGCATCACAGCTGCGCTCAATACATTAACATAGCGTACACTTAGATCTCCTGCGCACTGTGACCAGAGCAGCCAGGCCCTCCTTTTTTTCTGCAGGTGGGACAATTTGAAATAGTGAAGCCCCACCCACTAGGGGTGCAGGCCTCACTGATTTAACTAGTCATCTGCAAACAGAGAGGAGGGCCCGGCTGCTCCGGTTACAGTGTGAAGGAGATGTAAGTGTACTCTATGTTAATGTATTGAGTGCAGCTATGACGTGTAGTGCGGGCCCTCTCTCAACAACAGTAAGCCCCTCCTACCTCCCTATAGTGGTAGATACCAGTTTTACATAGGCTCTCCACATATATAAGTGATTACAATGCAGTTACATTTAGTGACTCGCAGGTGATAACTCCTCTGCTGAGTCATTCACCTTTCTTTTCTTCATCCGGCCCAGACCACCATGATGACTTCTCCTGGCTCTGACTTACCCCTGCAGAATTCACATCATGACCTGAGACTCCTCACTTTTCTATTATCTTCCCACCTGTGCTCCCCCACCTATGTACAAACTCCCCATCCATAGAAGCCCCAAATGGTAATAATTACCCTCTTGGTGTCCTGGTAGTTAGGACCCCCAATATATAGGTATACAGGCCCCCTAGGTAGGTATATAGTCCCCCAGTAAGCAGGTAGTTATATAGGACTCTCAGTAGGTAGGTAGGTACATAGGGCCCCATTAGACCCCCCAGTAGGTAGGTAGTTATATAGAGCCTCCACCAGTAGGTAAATATATAGAGTCCACCCAGTAGGTAGGTAGCTATATAGAGGCCCCCCAGTATGTAGGAAAATAGGGGCCCTCCAGTAGGTAAGTAGCTATATAGGGTTCCTAGTAGGTAGGTAGATATATATGGCCCCCAGTGGTTAGGTAGTTCTATAGGGTCTCCTAGTATGTAAGTATTATAGAGGGCCCCCAAGTTGCTAGGTATAGAGGAGTCCCCAGTAGGTAGGTAGCTAAAATATAGGTGGCTACCTACTGTGGACCCCTATATAGCTATCTACCTACTGAGGGACCCCTATTCAGTATATCTGCTATATAGGGTCCCTCCAGTAGGTAGCTAGCTATATGGGCACTTCATTGTTAATTAAAAACTTAATAATACTCTGTTCTCTACTCTGTTCTTTCTACCATTCCTATGAAACAAGAGGGCGGTAGCTGCCGGTGGCTGGGCCCAGTGTGGCCCAACGCCGCAAATCCCCATCAGGAATGGAGACGAGGGGGGGCCCTTGGTGGGATTGTGGCGGTAAAAAACAAATGCCATGCTGCCTCCCCCTAAAGGTGCCTCCCCATAGGTGCATAAAGGTCTGCCTTAGTGAGGGAACTATGCTTCAGCCCTAACCCAATGTGTGTGTTAAACATCCTACTTTTACTATGCTGTCAAGGCACATGCACTGTCTGAGAGCACAGAGCAGGGAGAGAGCACTATAAAAATACAGCAGCCACAGACTGCACATGTTTGTCCTAGAAGATACAGAATTGCTGAAGGATAAAACTTGTAATACCCGGTATAAATGAAAAAAATTAGATTGTTGTGCGTGAATAAATGTAGATTGTTGTGTGTGAAAAAAGACATCCTCTGAAAATAAGCCCTAATGTGTCTTTTGGAGAAAAAATAATTATAAGACCCAGTCATGTTTAATGTTACTACAATACTGCCCTCTATGGACAAGAATATAGCTACTATAATACTGCCTCTTATGTAGATAAATATAACTACTATAATATGTCATACATGTAAAAAAAACATAAATCTATAATACCCCTTTATTACTAAAATAACTCATAATCCCTTTTCTGTGTAAAAGAATAAAATACTAAATACCCCCCCTTTGTAAAGAAAATAACTACTAAAAATTTTGCCCCCTTGTACAGGAATATAATACTATAATACCTCTTTCTGTGTACAAATAAACTTTTAAAATACTGTCCCCCCATGTACAAACATTAATGTAAAGAAACCCCCTATGTAAGAGGATAAAACTACTATATTACTGCCTCCCAATTTTTTGGGGTGCCTAAGAATTTTATTCTGGGTATTTTAGCGCTGTTGAGTCTGAAAATACCATCCATTTTGTTTCTAGGAGCTTTCGTTTATGAGATGTCGATTACATGATTCTACATTGTTCTTGTGATTAATTTGTTTATATATATGCAATGCAGATGAATATAATTGAATTTGCTTGTGCACATTCATGTGTTGTGTTTGTTTCTTCTTTAAATGTTCTACAATTTATGATTTTTCCAAATTTTTTTAGTCCCAAATTTTGATACCATACTTTTTGTACATATACTTGGTAAGGTGGAAATGTTGGATCTCCAAAACCAATAGGGGAAACAGTCATTTTCAGAATCAGCGCCCCAAACACTCAAAAATGGTTCCAACTTTTAACTTTTTAAATGGTTCCAACCAAAATGAGTGTTCTCCAATGTACATCCTCCATGTACAGGGATATAACTTTTTTTTTTTTTTTTTTTAATTTTTTTATTTGCAAGACAAATTTACAAAGAATATGTCATAAAATTTAATAGTTCTAATTGACTCACATGAAACCCAAAAATCTTTGTTTATAGAGTTTGATAAATGTCATTTTCTTACAATTTTTAAACTGTTAATCAAAAAAAAAAGGAAAAAAATCTAATAAATGAAATTACAAAAACTTGAACATCCTTTAGTCCTTCTTGGATTTTCTAGTTTTACTATTGCGTAATGACAAGCTCCCCCCCCCTGGCCAAAAAAGGGGAAAGTGGGGGAAAAAAAAAAAAAATGTAAAAAATCGTAAATCCCCCAAAATTTTTTTTCTTCCCCCACTAGTCTTTAAATTCTAATTTTTTCCCAAATTTCCCCGAAGTTTCTCCTTTAGATAGTAAGAAGTAATTCAAAAGGGTTTTATAATCTTGGTCAACTCCCGGGTTGGGGAAGGCAAAAATTTGGGGTTTTAAAATATTTTAATGCTGCCTCCTATTTACAAAAATAAAACTGAAAGTTCTATATTGCTGCTCCTACTTTACATTAATTTAACTACCATAATAATCGCCCTATGTAAAACAAAATAGCTTCTGTAACAATGCCCCCTATGGGTGTCTGCCAGATTGAGTTGTCATATGAATGCATTGGTATAAAGAACTATTTTCACCTCTGATTCTCTCTCCTGCTCCACCTCTATAGTAGTTTCGGTATTTTTGTCATGCTGAAGTATAAATTGGGTTGTGGGAGGACACACAAAAAAGTAACTGAAATGATAATATGAGTTTACAAAAATAAATGAAATCTGTAATTACCGGTGGTAAGCTGTGTTTATTCGTCATTAGTTTGTCACTGAAATCTAGGGGCACCTGGAAATGTTCTTTAAATTCCTTCTCCTATGCTTTTTATATACAGTATCTCACAAAAGTTAGTACACCCCTAACATTTTTGTAAATTTTGTATTATATTTTTGCACGGGACAACACTGAAGATATGACACTTTGATACAATGTAAAGCAGTCAGTGTACAGCTTGTGTAACATTGTAAATTTGGTGTGCCCTCAAAATAACTTAACATACAGTCATCAATGTCTAAACTGCTGGCAACAAAAGTGAGTACACTCCCTAACTTAAAATGAACAAATTATGCCCAATTTGCCATTTTCCCATCCTTGTGTCATGTAACTCATTAGTGTTAAAAGGTCTCAGGTGTGAATGGTGTTAAATTTGGTATTATTGCGCTCATACTCATACTGGTCACTCTTAGTTTGACATGCCACCTCATGGCAAATAAATGTCTGAGGATCTGAAAAAAAAAGAATTGTTGCTCTATATAAAGATAGTATAGGCTATAAGAAGATTACCAGCACCCTGAAACTGAGCTGCAGCCACTGGCCAAGACCATACATAGGTTTAACAATACAGGTTCCACTTAGAACAGGCCTCACCATGGTCGACCTAAGAAGTTGAATGCAGGTGCTCAGCATCATATCCAGAGACTGTCTTTTAAAAATAGGTGTATGAGTGCTGCCAGCATTGCTGCAGAGATTAAGTGGGTGAAGGTTCAGCCTGTCAGTGCTTAGACCAGTTTACTGAAGACAAGAAGACTAAGGACATGCATTACTGGAACCATGTCCCGTGGTCTGCTGATGAGACCAAGATAAACTTATTTGGTTCAGATGGTGTCAAGCATGTGTGGTGGGAATTAGGTGAGTAGTACAAAGATAAGTGTGTCTTGCCTACAATCAAGCAAAGGAAGTGCCATGGTTTGGGGCTATGTGAGTGCTGTTGGCTGTGGTGAGCTACAGTTCATTGAGGGAACCATGAATGCCATCATGTACTGTGACATACTGAAGCAGAGCATGATCCCCTCCCTTCGGAAACTGGGCCACAGGGCAGTATTCCAACATAACGAATCCAAACACACCTCCAAAACGACCACTGCCTTGCTAAAGAAAATTAGGGTAAAGGTGCTGGACTGGTCAAGCATGTCTCCAGACCTAAACCCTATTGAGTATCTGTGGTGCATCCTCAAATGGAAGATGAAAGAGTGCAAGGTGCCTAACATCCACCATAGAGGAGTGGAAGAGGATTCCAGTGACTGCAACCTGTGAAATTCTGGTGAACTCAATGCCCAAGAGAGTTAAGGTAGTGCTGAAAAATAATGGTGGTCACACAAAATATTGACACTTTGGGCATAATTTGCCCATTTTCACTTAGTCGTGTACTCACTTTTGTTGCCAGCGGTTTAGACATTGATGGATGTGAGTTGAGTTATTTTGAGGGCACACCAAATTTATACTGTTATACAAGCTGTACATTACATTACTGTACTTTACATTGTATCAAAATGTCATATCTTCAATGTTGTCCCTTCAAAAGATATTGTATAACAAAATTTGTATCAAACATAATATCAAAAATTATAAAATACACAAAATACAACACCACCCAATAGAATAAAGACTATCACCACCCTAAGTCAAAGGAAATATAGCCTACATAATGTCCAGACTAAGATAATGATAGTACACTGATAATACATTAAATAGCATACTTAGCCAATCAGCCACACTTATCTTAGTCTGGACATTATGTAGGCTACATTTCATGTGACTGTGGGTGGGGATAGTCTTTGTTCTATTGGGTGGTGTTGTATTTTGTGTATTTTATACTTATTGATATCATGTTTGATACAAATTTTGTTATGCAATAAAATTATATATTTTTTACCTTAAGGTGGTTTTGCCGCGATCTCATTTCATACCTCCTGCTTCCAGCTCCTCAGCTCTGTGTTCTCAGAAGGGGGCGTGTGTGATTTGTTTGAATTACATATCATGTGACCCAGCAGGATGACCTCACCAGGCCTTTCCTCTCTCTAGTCAAAGAAAGGTTTGTTTATATATTGAGAGGCAAGCAGATACTCTGTAGCTCAGAGGTAACATTTTTGCTTTACAGCACAAGGGTCCTTGGTTCAAATCCCTGCAGAAACTTAACCTGTGGATTTTTTTTCCTCTTTTTCAATGCACAGACCTGATTGAGGTTTCTTTTTTATTTATTTGCACTGTTTGACTAATTACTAAGGAGCACAGAGGACGGGAGTAGAATGACAGCACCCGGGGTTTGAACACTCAGTAGCTGTCTGAGAGGAGAGGTGATGTCTGAGCATGTGCGACCAGGACTGAGGAGTTCACAGCCCTGTTCGTATCCCTTGGAGATGAGCTGTAAACGATGGATAACTAAAGGAGCAGCTAAAACAAAAATGGTGCAGAATTTTTAATAATAGTGAATGGTGAAAATGTTTATTTTTTAATTTTCAAACTTCCCACGTCAATTTTACTTTGTGGCAAAACCCCTTTAAGGTGGTTTCTGTTGGTTTGTTTGGTATTTACCGTTTGGTTGTAGTATTGTTCGCCCAGTTTTTGTAGGTTATTCCCTTCAAAAGATATAATACAATATTTACAAAAATTTTAGGGGTTTTTGTCAGATACGGTACATGAATGCTGAGGAAGTGGCTCTGTCCTTTATATTATCTGCACCAAGGATTGGGCTTTAGGGGGTACGAGAGGTGACATGATGTTGACTTGCTCGAAAGATTATGGGGTTCAGACAGAGCAATATGGCAACATTCTAGGGAATACTATACAGTCAGTTTCCTCATTCTCCATGCTGAGATTTCACTTATCTCTCATATGACTGTTTATATTTAGGCTGCATACATTTTTCACAAAATTAAAACCCAGAATCTTGGGGTGGCCACTATTATTTTGCATTTGGAAAAACCTTCACCTTTTAAAGGCCATATGTAGCAGTCACTTTGGTAAAATTTTGCCACATAAGAGGAAAGCAGGAATGACATACTGTTTGGATTTGGGCAGGGCTTGCATATGTAATTTCATGGCCCCATACAGCCAAAGCATTTGGCCACCTTGCCCATTACCAGTTCCTATCCTACACCATATCAGCAGGCCTTTTTTTGTAAAAATCTTTAAAAGGGCTCCTACAGAGCATTGCCGATATTGCCCTAATGGCGCCCCTGTGTGGGGGGGGGGGATGGTAAAAGCTTTGCATTGAGGCTTTTTGTTTCCCACCCAATGGTATTTTTTAAAGCATAATAAACGGTGTTATTAAGGGCACTTTTTTATGTGCTAGGCGCACCACAAACAAAGGACAAATATTTTTTATTATTTTTATTATTTATTTAGACGCCTTTAAATTTCCCAGGGCGCTGTACTTTTAAGGGGGGAATTACATACATAACAAAAATTTAACAAATACAATGGGGGACAAAAAAGACTAGTAAAAAACAGAAGGGGGAAAAACTGTTTGAATTTTTAATCTGAATTTGAACGAAAAACAGACGTCTGATGAAATTTTTTTGAACTGATTTTTACCAAAGGGAGTGTTCACACGGGTTATTCAAGCCGTAATTGCGGGCGGATTTCCCCGCAGTTTTCAGCTTGAATAAGGGGCGGGACGGGCGCGGCGTGGGGGCTGCCCGCCCGCCCAAGACATTGCATTATTCAGGCGGACGCCCGTAAATAATGTGCATGTCACTTTCTCCCCCCTCGGGGGATTCGCCGAGTGGGTGGGAGACGGAATCCATAGTTCCATGAGAAAGTGGATTCCCCGTGTGGATTACCGAGTTCTTTCCTTTTTTGTACCTGTTTTTTTTCGCTTTTAAATTGGTTTTAATGGTTTTTCGCGACTTGTGGCAGACAGTGTAGTAAATGCAATTAATTCAAATAAACAAGAAACCAGTGATTATTTTTAATCCACCCATTGTCACCCCCTAAGCTTACAGTGGCCCTTTTAGGTTACATCACAGCCAATTGATCATTAAATTTTCTTTTTTTTGTGTTTTAAACTTTTTTTTCGACTTTTTTTAATGCTTAGATACAACAATTTCACCAGTTTTTGAGAAGAGGCCAATTGGCCAAATAATGTTATCGGGAAATAGTGCTGATACACTATTTCCCGATAACATTATTTGCCCAATTGGCCTGATATACTGATATACCTAAAAAAATAAAGTTCACATATATTTATCTACTGAACGTTAACTTTTTTAAATATTAATAAATAAAATATAAAAAATATATATAAAATTATTATATATATATAAATATATAACACACAACCCACACACTTTGGGGCCCCACTGTATAAAAGCCCCCACTGGGGGCGCACCTTTTCGCCATTTTTCCCGGCGCAACTTGCCCGTTTAGTCGGGCCCGGGCGCCTCTACAACCATGAAAAGCCCCGGGGCGTCGCCATGTGAAAGGGCGCAGTGGGGCTGCGCCAAAGTTCCCCGTCTGAGGAGGGCGATCATACATGCGGGGAAAATTCCGCCCCCCTCCCAGTTTGGGGCGCATGCGGGATTTAGGCGCAGGGGGGATGCCCCTTACATTTTTTCCGATTGAGACAAGCTGGCAAACAGCAGAAACATTAAACAGCCCGTGGGGGTTAGAACCCAAAATCGCCTTTATAAAGGCGTAAAACATTCTCTGGAAAAGAGCTGAAACCTAATTAAAGAAAAAAAAATACAATCACTTTAAAAAAAATTCGAATGGGCAACATCAGGAATTCGGGGAATTGAAAAAAGCTGGGGAAAACCCCGTAATTTTAATTTTGAAGCGCTTTTAAAATTGGGCCAACAACCGCCCAAAAGAATAAAGCGCAGTGAACCATTAAAACCATGGAGAAAATTGACCCCAACAAAAACAAGGCGGAAAAGTTCAAAAACAGTAAAAAGGCAAAAGACTGATTGGTTTAGCTAGCGGGGCTTGGGATCTCGGCCAATCAGAGCGCGAGCTACTTGACCATTGTTATCTATGGAGAGATCGCGATGCAATCTCAGCTCTCACGCCGTGCGGCATGTAGAAATGATAAAAAAAAAAATATATTTTAATAAGTGTAAATTTATCTCAGAAAAAGAGCTGAAACCTTCTATAAACATAAATTCCAATAAATCCCGAACAACGCGTTAGTCGCCGAGACCGCGCTACAATCAGAATTGCGATATAGAGAATTGCCAGGAAAACATAATTCAAATTGTTTAAGCTCTTCTCAATGTCGGCATAACACCAATCATAATAGGAGCGACAGTGTCCTATTCTAGACCTAGGAACATGACCACTCATGATAGACGACATTGACCCATTATAACCTATTGAGAATATGACCAATCATATATCAAAGTCGGGACAGTCAAAAAACAGTAAAAGGCATAAAAGAGCTGATTGGTTGGAGCTAGCGGGGGCTTGGCTATCCTGGCCAATCAGAGCGCGAGCTACTTCACATAGATTCTATTTGGGAATAAGAAATGCATAACTAGGCTCTGTTTGTATTGGCTAAGTAAAAAGGCGCATATATATTGTACCAATGGGAGATCGAGCGACATCACTTAAGGTTTACTAATCAATCATGGAATAAGAACGTACATGTGCCGAAATCAAATGATAAGACTCCAGAAAGTTGTACCGATCTCTATATAAAATGATAAATAATATGGGTAAAGAAAAAAAATATTAATTCAATAAAATCATGTTTTTAGAATTCTTTATTTTTTGTTACATCCTCATACTATAGAACCATGGCAAACGAAAATAAGAAATAAGACAACTTCTGATTCATATCACTTGATATCGCCATGTACAGTTTTATTCCAGAATGCTTTAACAACCCATAAGAGCTCACTCGCTCTCTCATTGGTCCCAAATAACCGCGCCTCTTTTAAGATAAGCCAACATAAAACAGAGCTCGCTATGGCATATCAATTTTTCCCCATATAACTCAATAGAAAAGAGCTCGCGCACTGATTGGGCCCGGGATAGCAAGCCCCCTCTAGCTCAACCAATCTTCTCTTTGTACTGCCTTTTTTTTACTGTAATATTTGACTGTCCCGCCTTTGAAAATGATTGGTCAAAGTATTTCACCATAGGTTATAATGGGTCAATGTCGCTCAATTCTTAATGGTCAATACTCCACCATAGGTTAGAATGGGACACTGTCGCTCCTATTCTTATTTGCTGGTTTAATATGCCGACCAATGATAATGAGCTTAAAACAATTTTGAATTACTGAATTTCCCTGCAATTCTCTAAATCCCCAAATTCTTATGTATCGCCGGTCTCGCGACAAATCGAAGTTTCGGAATTTAATATGTTTAAATATATAGAAGGTTAAGCTCTTTTCCAGAGAAAATTTTACACTTAAACTAAAAATTATTTTTTTTATCATATCCCCGTGCCGCACGGCGCTGTGCGCCGAGAATTCATTGCGCCAATCTCTCCATAGACAACAATGGGACAAGTAGCTCGTGCTCTGATTGGGCTTGGGAAAGCCAAGCCCCCGCTAGCTCAACCAATCAGCTCTTTTCTGCCCTTTTACTGATGTTGAACTGTCCCACCTTTGAATCTATTATGGTCATATTTCTCCATAGTTATAATAGGTCCCTGTCCTTCTAATCAGATTGGCCGATATAGACAAGCCCCGCTAGCTCAAGCCAAACAGCCTCTTTTCTCATTTTTACGGTATTTTGGAACTGCGTCCCGCATTTGAATTTGATTGGTCTAATATTTCTCCATATTTAATGGTTCACTTCGCTCCTATTCTGATTGCCCGGTATATGCCGAACCCAATGAAGAAGCGCTTAACAGTAATTTGAATAAACTGTATTTCCCTCCCGTCCCCCCAAAAAATTCCCAAGATCCTAATTCCTGATTTTGGCGCCGTTCTTAAGATTTTTTGGAAAGTGATTTTATTTATGTATTTTTTTTATTGAGTTTGGAGTTTGAGCTCTTTTTCTGAGAATGTTTTTCCACCTTTAATAACGGCGTATTTTTTGAATCATACTCCATGCCGCCGGAACCTGAGCGCCGAGATTTCTCATGCGATCTTCATAGATTCCTCTCATGTTACTTCTAGCTTCCACTTCGCCTCCACCGAGGCATTTAGACAACTCAACTAGGTCTGCCTGCCGAGCTGACGAGCGCTGCAATTCGCTGACAAGCCTTTGCCGACTCGCGCTCGTAAATGGCCTCGAGGTTAACGAGCGCGCCGCGACCCGCCCCGTAACGCCTACAGCTCGCCCACACCACGCCCATTGCCCGCTCCCTTCATGCAGGGCACAGCGGAAAGAGGCAACGCATCGCGCCTAACACACGCATCCCTGCGTCCGACAGGGGGAAATCGGGCCGGGATCTTACAGTTTACCCTCCTAAAAACAGGCGAAAAAGCCCGGACATCACATGTCGCAACCAATATGCCTCCCATTGACTTTAATATTAAATTTTCAGACAGAAACTCGACTGACGAATGTGCAAGTTCTACATTTTTTGTAAAACCAGCTGTTTTGAAATCAGACCTGAAAAAAAATCAGTGCTGTGTAGACTACAGGTCAAATTACTGTTGAATCTATGGGATGGTTAAAGTATAGTTTTGCAAACTGATTCAAAATCCGAGATCAGTATTAAAAACAGACTATAAATCCTTGCCGCGTAGACGGACTCTTAGGCCGTGTTCACACGGCTTATTCCCGACGGATTTGTGAGCCGGAGTTAGCGCTCACAAATCCGGCGTAATAAGGCGGGGGCGGGGCCGGAGCGCGGTCTGGGGGCGCCGCTCCCCGGCCCCATAGACAATGCATTTTTACAGCGCGTACGCGCCGTAAATATGTGCATGTCCCACTTTCTCCCCCCCCGCGACGGATCTCGCCGACGGGGAGGAGACGAACGACTCCACTGTTCTCAATGAGCCAGCATTGGATTACCGTAATTACTCCGACGATTGCCCAATCCGCGGAGAATAACCCGTTGTGAAGGAAAATGGCGAGGCCTTAGGGTATTCAACACACCTATTGGTGCTTTCAGTAATGCAGAAATGACCCCGCAATTACCGTTAATACCTAACTCTCATAGAGAGCAATGAATAAGTTCCAATCTCCCCCAGCGTGCAATACGTGTGTATTGTAAGCCGGGAGAGAGAAGTGACCTGTCACTTCTTCTGGGCGCTTACGCGCCGTGGATAGTGACAGTGAATGGCCCCCCACCACACTTTAGAAGTACGCGCTTACGCTGTGTGAACATACCCTTAGGCTATGGCCACATGGCACTAACAACATACCGGTCAGACTACTGCATTGGCATACGCTTTGTATATTTCCATTGATGTAGGAGGTGTTGCCAGAACAAGATGTAAAAATATTAATTATTTTGTGTAAATAGAATTCAGTGTTTATAGGGACAAGGTTTTGGATGGGGTTGCACTTTTAGGAGCGATAACCCTGTGTTTAGGCTATTAGGGTATATTAGACCATTAGACCAAGTAGGGAGAGATAGGTATTTGTCCTTCACTCCTTCCTGACATGTATAATGTTTGACATTATATACTGATTCTCACAACATGAGGAGATGCTACATTTAGTTTGACAGGTGACTTCCAACAATGGATGGCGGTAGGATTATTCCGTTTATAATTATCTGGGTGTTTTATTTTGTCATTTTGTATTCTTTACAGGGGCATTGATGGTCACTGACTTTTTATTCCAATTATGCCCACTTTCAATAATGTATATATAAATGAAAATTACTATATTAAAGAAACGAAATGAACTTATTGGATATGCAATTTGATATTAATAGAGGACTAAAAAGTCATTGGAGCACTATATAGGAGTATTATTAAGGTCATATATAGTATGGTGGTATTCATGAGGCAATGAATAGTCTTGTTATTGCAGCATTACATGGGGGTATTATTGAAGCCGCTTAGAGTATAGTGGTATTAGTAGGGCACTGAATAGTCATATTATTGGAACATTCTATGGGGGTATTATTGAGGCCACTTACAGTATAGTGGTATTAATAAGGCACTGAATAGTCATATTATTGGAACATTACATAGGGGTATTCTTGAGGCCACTTACAGTATAGTTGTATTATTAGGGCATTGAATAGTCATATTATTGGAACATTACATGGGGGTCTTATTGAGGCCACTTACACTATAGTGGTGTTAATCGGGCACTGAATAGTCATATTATTGGAGCATTACATGGGAGTATTATTTTAACAATATACAGGATGGTGGTGTTAATAGGGCACTGTATAATCATATTATTGAAGCATTAGATAGGGGTATTATTAAGGCACTATATGGTAGGATCAACAGGGCATTGTATGGTTTCATTATTGGAACATTATATGGTAGTATTCAGATATTATACGGTGGTACTATCTTAGCACTGTACGGCACTATTACTAGGGCCTTGTTTTGTGTGCCTTTATGGCAATGCTCCTACTGTTTGAAATCTTCTAAAATAGCAGCTGTAACCTGAGCAATTTTCTCTATATGATATTTTGCCATGGGTCAAACCTTGATTTAGCTTTAATACCCAATATCATTACATCTATTTACACTGCATAGACTGCACTAACTTCTGGTAAGTGGCTATGACGATATCAATTGTAAGGGGTCAGCTCAAAGGACAAAAACTAAAGGCGACATGTATGAACGGGGCTGCGCCAGGTATCTGGCGTCTTTTCAACCCGATATCAGGCGCAGCATACATGTTTAAATCTCTCACACACCATTCTCGGGCGCATTACATAGCACCTCCAGCACTTTGTAATGCTCCAATCCTCGGGAGTTTCAGAGGCGGGTGCCACTAGAACCATAGCGAAGCTACATAATTATAGCTTCACTGCGGCATTTCTAGGTGCATTACAGCTGGGACAGGTATACCACTTACAAAGTGATATACCTGATCCAGAAATATCGCCCGAGCACTAGAATGCTACTGTAGAGCGGGTTCATAAATCAGGTGCATTCTATGCCATTATTATGTGCATAAAATTTGGCGTTCACACACCAAATTTTATGCATGTCGCCCTAAGTCCTTGGTATTCGTTTAACATCTCGGCTTTTATTTTAGCCATCAATAAAACAGACTCAAAGTCTCATGTCCAAGAAGGTTTACTGGGTTATTTCCCACCAGGAACGGAATGTGGCCAAAACGCAGGACTTTTGCAACAGCAGCTATATCTCCCTTAGCACAGTCAAACACACTTTTTGACTCGGAATCAAACCCCCAGCTCACCTGACTCTCTATGCTTACATAGGCCACCCAAAGCCCGGCCTGAACATGGAGACATGGGAGCAGTCATCTCACCCAACTCTCTGACTGCTCCAGGAAAAACTAACCCGGATTTAGCTGCATTGCAGCCATACTATTAATACAAATGTGTATCAGTGCCCTATTGCTCTGATACCAACAATAAATGGTTTTTCACCTCACCGAAGCCAGGCGAGTTGGTGACACATATCTAACATCAAGGATATACTCGAGTATAAGCCAAGTTTTTCAGCACAAAAAATGTGCTGAAAAATCCCCCCTCAGGCTTATACTAAGTCACAGTCCGCACGGACCGCCGCTGCGATGGGCCCAGCGCCAGCAAGGGACACTCTGCACATCTACACCTTAGGGAGCGCATATAGCTAGAAACCCGAGTAAGCTGAAACGACGGGCACTGCGCTGTTCGGGCGAGTCTCTTCCCCTATATTAACTCCTCCGATCAGTATAAGAGATTACCACTGCGTGCAGAAGCAAGCGCTCCGGGCTCCGCAGTACTTTGTGGCCGTCGAGTTTCCGGCACAGGCAGCATGTGTCACACCTGCGTGCGCGGCCTTATGACATCACCCTGCCTGTGCCCTGGAAGACGGAGAGAGCCGCAGGAGACCCGTACACGCGAGGAGGCGAGCCGTGAGGAGTGGGGAAGAGTTTGTATGGTATTTTTTTTTGTTTTTTTTATAACCTGCCTATTACACTTCCTATACATGCCTTTAGGGGACATATACCTGCCAAAACCCTACCTAAAGGACAAACTACCTCCTATTCCTGCCTATGGGGACTATACTCCAATACCCTACCCTGAAGGACACATACTGCCTATTCCTGCCATGACATATAACCTGCCTATACCCTACCTAAAAGGTCATATACCTTCCTAACCCATCATATAAGGACATATACCTGCCTATACCCTTCATAAAGACATATACCTTCTATTATTACCTACCTTAAACCCTACCTAAAAGGACATATACCGCCTATACCCTACCTATAAGGACATATACCTCCTAAACCTACCTATAAGAACATATACCGTCCTATTTCCTCCTATAAGGACATAAACCTTCCCTAAAACTTGCCCTATAGGACTGGACAATAAACTGCCTATGTAATTTTATTGAATCATTTTTATTTTTTAAATTCCACCCAGTAGCCGCTGCATTTTTCCACCCAAGGCTTATACTCGAGTCAATAAGTTTTCCCAGTTTTTTGTGGCAAAAGTAGGTGAATCGGCTTATACTCGGGTCGGCTTATACTCGAGAATATATACAGTAGGTTTAAAGAAAATTAAAATTATGAAATGAAAGTGCATTTGCCCTATTGTAAAAAAAAAAAAAAGTATATTTTAAATGTGTTACTGTCGTTACAGCTGCAAAATGTTAACTCTTTCTAGGGTCCTAAACAAAAAATTTACCAAATTTTGCAGCGACACATTAGCGAATGTATAATTTGATTATAAGGCACAAGTGTGGGGAAGCTGTGTAACACCCCTATGAAGTGGTCCTCCTGGATGCCTCCCAACTTTCTCAGGAACAGATATAACTAAGTTATGGTGACAGGAAGTTTTAACAGTGTAACATATGAGAAGTCAGAGGCTAAATTTGTTAGGGAGAATTTTGACTTTAGGCACTCTTTTCTGTTATTTGGGAAGTTTTGATGGATCGATGAGCTCTATGTTAATCTCCACAATACATTTAGTCAGCAGTGTTTATGTAACCCTGGATTAACAAGCAAAGCAGCATGCTTATAGATGTATAAAACTATGCATGTGGCCTTATGTAAGCTTTGGCAGAGAGACGGATCAGCTGCTCACATACCATGAGCCTATTTCACTAGTGTAACCTTTTACCTACTTACTTAGGCTCCATCGTCTTCTCAGTGGTGGCATGCTAACTTAGGTGGCAGTGAAGCAATCACAATGACCTTGAGAGGTTATTTTAGATTATGGCACTAAGATTGATTCTCTCGGGCCCAGGGGGGGAAAGGGGGAAAAAAAGGAGGGTGTCAGCCTTTTGAAAACATAGTTTTGGAGGAATTGCAGTCAAACTGCGGGGAATTTATGGGGGGGGGACACCCCCCATCCGTCCGTCCATTGCTACAGCCCGGGAAGGAATAAAATTTTAAAAAACAGCAAAAAAAACTTTAAGAACAGTTACATCAGCGTTTCCAGCCACCATACACCCACAGGTAGCAGGCTTTAAATGGGGGGGAAACTGTTCAAATACCAAGCCTCTTCTCAGCTGATACTAAAACCCATAGCTTAGCAAATGAGATTGGAAACGTTTTTTTTGCAAAATACGAATCATTCTCATTTGAACATCAATCCCCTTATGTATAAGATGTCATATTAAAGTGTACGGGGGTTTGGTGTAAAAGTTTTTTACTATCTGCACTTACATGATCTGCCAAGAAAAGTGGAGGAAGGGAAATGACAATTACAAAGAACATATTTATAGCTAGCAAAATTATGGATAAGAATGAAATTTTTTAAAATTTTTTTTCCCCTTTATTTTAAAGGGAAATTATAACTTTTTTAATACTGTCCACTAATTTACAATAGTTAGTTTACTAAAATGCTGCCCCCTTTTGAAACAAAAATATAACTACTATAATACTGCCCCCCTGTGTGAAAGAATAAAAAACAAACTAAAAATTCTGCCCCCTATGTAAAAAAAAAAGAAAAAAACTAGTAAAAAATTTCCCCCTTATGTCCAATAGTTTTTACTATAAGAGCACCTCATGTACATATAATAGTCCCACTATAATCCCTTTTCCCTCTTGAAACAATAAAAAAAATTCCCTATAATATTTGCCCCTACGTAAAGAATATTTACTATAATATTTCCCCCCAATGTAAAAGAAAATAACCACTTAAAAACTGCCCCCTTTTATGTCCAAGAATATAACTACTAAAATCCCGCCCCAATGTAAAAAAAAATAATTTACTATAATACGGGCCCCTTAAGGTACAAGGGAATATAATACTATAAAAACTCCCCCCTATGAAAAAGAATTAATACTTTTAAATACTCCCCCCTATGTAAAAGAATATAAATACTTTTAATGATCTTTTTTTTTAAAAAAAATTTTGAATAAAAAAATATTACAAATTATTTCCCTTTAAAAATTTCCACGGGGAAGGAAAGGGGAATAAAGTTACTTTTAAATTTTAAATACCCTTTTAACACAAATCCTGACACAGGGAAATTTTCCCTCCAGCAGACATTATTTGGGGTTTATTTCTCAGGTTTTTTTGTTATACCCCCCTTCAGATTCTAGGACCCTTAAAACCGGGACTGTATCAATGAGAGGACCTCCTTTTTGAGGGTTTGAGGCGAGCCCGCGCGGCCCCCACAAAATGGTAAATGGTACTCATTGATTAAAATAAAAGGAAAGCTTCTGTTGTTTTTTCCAAAAGCTTGGGGGAAAGGGGTCTCCTAAGCAGCTGGGGTAGGACTGTTTGCCTAGATGGGGGTAACTGGAGGGGACAGGGCCCGGTTCCATATTGTGAAATGAAGGGGCATTTCTAACAGGTTTTTCTCCCATTGTTTTTAGGTTTTCTGGGGCCACTTCCCTTCTGGGACGGATGGGTCGGGGTTACTTTTCCCTGCATTCAGTTTTTGCTCTGAAAAACATTTTACCATAAAAATCCCGGGGCCATGCCACGTTCTAATTGTGGGGGAAGCTGGGATCCAACAGATTTTTTGAGCTTGTCAAAAGTCCAGGCTCAGGGAACCCCCAATTTTTATGTGGGACCACCAAACGGGGAAATTCCAAAAGGGGTTTCTATAAAAAACCCTTTCCTATTCAGCTGCTTCACATCATCTTACAAGATCTTCCTTTTTTTAAAATTTTCTTATGAATGATATGGCCCCCATACCAAAACACCCCCTTTTTGGAGACGCCCCGAGTTCCTTTTTTATGGGGCCCCCCTTACCGGCCCAAACACAGAAAAACAAACTGCTGGATCTGACTTTTAAAAACCGGGACGCCCAGGGGTTTACCTACAAAAGGACTTAAAAAACGAGAATTTTTTTCATCAAAAAAAATTTGCTAATGAAGAGCTCGGGGACAGGGCCCATGGACAGCCACCCCCTGAAATTGGGGGATAGCCCAATTTTTCCTTTCTTCACCTCACCTTTGCTGCCCCACGGGAAAATTGGAGAAAACCCATTGGTCAGTTGGGGGGTAAAGTATCTGGCCTAAAAACACCACATTTGTTTTAGGGGAAAAAGACCCGGGATCAGGAAGCTTCTCATCAGGCGGACCTTCCCCTGAAAACGTCAGTTTCCCCAAATGTTTTCCAGCTCGCCCCCTTTGCTCACTCACCGCCAGCTTCTCCTCCCAGTTCCCCTTTTCCCCTCACCACTGTCCAAACCAAACCCCCCGGGACCCTGTTTTCTTACCCTGGCCATTTTTAAAAGGGGAAACAGAAAAAAAACATTGCTGTCACTTCCCAACCAAAAGGGCCCCTCGTCTTCCCATGTTTACGGGCGCATTTTGGGGACACCTGTGAGAAGGACGATATCTCCTGTTTTTGGGGCTGCAACAATCCCCTTTCTAGAGGACCCCCAGGAGGGGTAAACACACCCTGCATAAGCGCAAAAAACTTTACCCTCCTCCCCCTTTTATTCGGGCGGGGTAAACATCTTAAGCCCTTAAAACATCTTTTTTATCCTGCAAACTTACGAAGAAAGGGGCCCAAAACTGAAAAAATTAAAGAAATGGGTGAGAGGGACCCCGGGGCCTCCCCCCTGACGGGAATCTAAGGGCTTGCTGGGAGGGCCCCATTCACCAGGGCCGGATCCCCGCCCCCTTTTACAGAACCTGCAGCCACTGTACAAAGCCAGCGGGAAAAGGGCCAAACTGCAACAAAAAACCAAAAAGGGTTTATTATGGGGGGGACTCTGTAAAAGGGCCTTGCTTGTTTCCGGGGCCCACAACATATGAGCCAACCCCATGCTGCTTAATGTAGGTCACACCCTCTCCACTAACAGCAATGAGTCCCCCAAGAGGGGCCCTTTTTTACTCCAAAATTTTGGGTTTGGAGATGATGAGCTCTTTGCCCCCTAAACTCAGTCTGAAGTAAAAGGGATTTGGCCAAGATTTTAAAATAATCCGTATTCCCCAAGGGGGACAATGGACGCCTTTTTTTTTAAATCTTTCAGATCTTTTTTTCTTTGCCAGTAAGACTGGGAAACATTTCTGTATGGGACGGTACGGTTCCCAGCGGGAGAGGAAATTAAATTTTATACCTCCCCCGGGAGGAAAAGGGCCAATATGTCCCTGAACTCTTTGTAGAGCTAAATGGTCAGACCTTCGAGCCCCGGATTTTTTCTTAGCTTTCAAGAGTCAATGCTCCTCTTTTTTTCCCTTTTCCCAGTTATGGGGTCGCCAGGCTATCTGCCTGAAACCGGATTTTAATTTAGGAAGGGTCCCCCATTTTTCAGATAGGCTTGGATTTTGGTCATTATTTTAATCTGGCCCCTTTTAAAAAAATTCCCCATAATAATCACAGTTGTTCTTATGGATTTCCTTCCCGCCCAGATCGATCCTTTTCCCCTTTTATCCACTAAGCCTGTCATTACCTTCCTTTCTTTATCCCGTTCTTACAGGCAATAAAGGGGGGAGGGGTGTTTTAAACCCCCCAATTTTTCAAAAATGTCCTTGCTTTCGAGACTTGAGACGGCGTATTGCAGCCTTCATGTTGCTTTACCTGGTGGCCCCCTTTAAACCGTCCCCCTTCCCCTTTTCTGTTAAATTCCCCCATACATAGGCTTTAGGGCCCGTCTCCCGGGCAGAATTTCCTGATACAAGCCCCCACTGCTCTGTCTGCGCGCAGTTCCCCGAGAAATAAAAAATTTCTTGAAAGTCCCCCTTTCCCTGCCCTTCCACCACTCTATGCGGGTATCAAACAAGCACTGGGTGTCCCCCGCTCCTTTTTAGAAAAGGGAATGAAGGGCCCCCTTAAACTCTGGGGGCCTGGAAACAACCGGGGCGTTTTACCTTTTTGTAAAACCTTCCATAGATCATGGACTTAGCCGAAACCAGCACCACACCCCACCCTTTCAAAGGTTCCCAAAAACTCTATGGGGGTTTTCCGGGATGAGAAAAATTTCATGTTTCCCGCTTTTAAAGTTTCACTAGGTTTTATCCTGCTGGGTTCCGCCCCTTTTGGTAAGTGTAAGCATTTTTTTGGGGACAATGTGATGTGTTTGGGATTTTATGAGATGGGGTTGCTGCCCCAGATTTTTTGAGGAAGGTTTTATCTATCTGAGCCCCTTTTGACTACGGGGGGCCCGATCTTTAAATTTTTCTAAAAAGACACTATTGAAATCACCGCACAAAAAAAAAAACTCTGGATGTGAAAAAAAAAATTTGGCTTCATTGCTGGAAAAAACTTTCCCCCCCCCTCCTTCCTGGGGTTTCTGGAGGGGATTTGGGCATTTTAAAAAACTTTTAGCGCACGTGTCCAGCACAAAGTCCATCATCAGGCCCGGGGGCCCGGGGGAAAATTTTCCGGACCTTCCCCCCACTTGTATCTCTGCCCCTTTTTTGAACCGGGGAACCCAAAATCCATCATTTTTTTCCAAATCCAAAGGGGCCAAAAAAAGATGCTCCGTGGTCCAGGGCCCTCCCTTTGGTGGGAAAAAACCCCCCCCATTTTCTCTTAGATAGGCCCCCTTCAGGAAAGATAATGTCCCAAAACCCCCTCCCCAGGGGCAACGCTGATAAACTGCCCCACGCCGGCTTGAGTCCTTAAAATGGTTAAAAATTTAAGGGGAGCTTATTCTTAGCTTCGCCAAAGGGGCACTTGTGCTTTTTTGGGGCCTTTTACATCTTCCCCCTTTTTGTTACTTTCAGTTCTGTGTCTTTTTATTTGGGCAAATGTGTATCAGGCTCATCCTCCTAAAGGGGCCCCCTCTGGAGTTCTTTATAAAGGGAAATTGCTCCATTTTTCTCCTCCTGGGCCTCTTCTAAAAAGGGGCGGAATTCCCCGAAATTTTTCCTCCTTTTCTGGTGACTCGGGGGTTTTTTTTCGTTTTATAGTAAAAAATTTTTAGAGGGGTCCGCTTTGGTTTTTTTCCTTTTTACAGTGTGAAAAATTTTTTCCTCCTCCTTTCACTGGTCCCCGGGAGCTTTGGGCCTTCTGGGTTTATAAAAAACAATGATGTTTTGATTTTGTTCAGTAACAGGTTTTTAGTTTCTTCATGAAGTGGGCTCTTTTGTGGCTGGTGAGATTGTTAGCATCCCCTGAGGAACTAAAGGAGTTTTCATTTGGTTTTGGGGGTCCTTGCAAAGGGACTTTTCTACTGGGTTTAGCATTAGCTTTGGAACAAGGGTTTTTCTTTCATTTTTTCCAGTGTTGTCAGATTTGGAGCCCGGGTCTGTTATGGTGACTAATTCCAAACCTTTCCTCCCTTTGGTTTCTTCGTTGGGGTTTTATTTTTTGATTGGGCTGAGGGGAATCGTGACATTCCTTAAAAAATGTTTCCCGGGGGTTTAGACAGGTTACAGATGACCCAAAAACCCGTGAATTGTCCTTCACATGCCCAAAATGTCCAAATAGAGAAACATTTAAAAACGGGAGCAAAATTAAAAACAAAAATGTCTTCCTCCACTTTTATGGCACAAGCCCCGGCTGCCCAGGGTAATAAAATTTTTTCCCCCCTTTTGACCCCCCGATTTGAAAAAAATTTTGGCCGGTGCCTGGTTTATCCCATTTGGGTTTATTCAGCTGGATCTTCCCCCTGTTTTTCCCCCCCTTCAGAAAAAACCTCTCATCATTTGATTTTTTCAGGGAAAAGGTTTTTTTAAAAATCAAAATTGTCTCTGAGCAGTTTTCCCTCAAGGGTCTTCCCAAGCCCCCACCTCAAGGGGGGGCTGGAAAAAGATAGTGGGGCCCCCTTTCTTTTTGGGGTTGGAAAAGTTTTGGTTTACATGGGGATGTTCCCGATTCATTTTCCTTGGTATCATTAAAAATGCTCCAGAAAAAGGTCCCAAAATATACTGCAGCTTGAAGCTAATATTAAAAAAAACCTGCTGGAGGGGGTGGGATCAGGGGCGAACCTTTAGAGGCTTTTTAAAATTCATAAAAATCCTTCAGTAAAGTTTTTTCCAAAAGTCTTTGTCTGGAGGGGATGCTTTCCTTTTGGCCCCCGTATATTTTTTTCCCCACAGCGTTCCTCCCCTGGGGTGGGGGGGGTTTGCTTTCTCTGGTGGGCCCTGGAGAAGGTTCTGAAACGGATTTCTGCACAAAAACGGGTCAGTCCCCGGGCCTCCCCTTTTTTCTCCTTTGGGTTACTAAACCTGGCTTTCTCTGCTGGGGGTTTCCGAGGGGCCCCGGCTGGGTCCCGCAGTGTTTTCTGAGGGCCTGGGTGTTTTTGCTGGGTTTTCTGACATGTAGCCTTTGGGTTTGGGGGTCGTAAATAACATTTGGCTGTTCTGCAGGCCCCCATGTTTAATTTTGCTCTTCATGCATCAAAAAAATTGCAAAAAGAGGGTCCAGAGCTTTATCTACGGGAGTTTGTGGAAAATTTGGGTTTTAGTGTTGAAGGGACTTTACTTTGCCCTTTTTCTGCTTTTACAGTCAGGACTTTTTGGGGTTTTCGTGGGAAAAATTTAAGGGGGTTGCGGGGGGTCTCGTTTTAACCCGTCTGGGCTGTGCCCGGATTGTTTTTTCCCAGTCAGGGCTTTGCACTTCCACTGCGAAATTCACTAAAAGATCATCTCAACCCGTGTGATGGAGTCTGCTGCAGTTAACCCCCTGTTGGCCCCGGGCAGAGTTTTTTCCCCAGCATTTTTTCCGCCCCAAAAACCCAAATTTTTGATTTCCCCAATTCTTGGGTTCATAGATTCCTTTTAGCCGGGTCCTTGGGTGCTTTATCACAAATTTTGTTTCACAGTCAAAACTCTTTTTTCCAATCACTTCTTTTTTCTTTGAGACTTTGGATTTTTTTTTTTCCTCTTTTTCTCCTTTCCCAGTTTTTTCCATCTTGGGGTTGTTTTTTTTCCTTTATCCCGTTCTCTCTCAGCACAAACCCGCTCCCGTTTTTACGGTCATCCAGGAAAAATCATTTTCTTCATTTAAACTTACTCTTAGGGTCCCGTCTTAACTTGATTTCATTTTTTCAAAATTTTTAAAAATTTTCCCCTTTTTAAACTTCAATTATCCTTTTCTCCACTTGGGCATTAAGCTCATTTCAAAAAAAACCAAACAAACTCTTGCAGACTCCCCCAGCAAACCCTTTTAAAATTTTTTTCTCCTGTGGAAAAGGGCCCCACTCCAGCCCGGGGCCCTTTTCCCCGGGGGCGTAGCCCAAACTGCCCTCACCTTTCCCCCTGGGTCAGAAAACCATGCCTGCCCGCAGGGGCTCAGCAACACACGGGCTACTCCCTCCCTTTGGGCAAGAATAGAACTACATTAAAACTGCCCCCCCCGTGTGAAGAATATAAAATACTAAAATACTGTCCATATGTACAAGAAAATAAATAGTATAAAAACTTTCCCTCTATGTCCAATTTTATTTACTATTTAAAGATTTTCCCCTTTATGTACAAAATTTTTTAGTACCTATAATGCTGTTTCCCCTTTTGTAAAAATAAAAGGAAAAAATACTTTAATACTGCCCCCGAAAGTACAGGGAAAAAAACCACTAAAATACTGCCTCCTATGTTTCCAAAAATATAAAAATACTTTAATATGCCCCCCCTTTTTCAAGAAAATAAACTATAAAAATTTTCTTTTCCCCTATGTAGAAGAATATAAATACAATAATTTTCTGCCCCTATGTTAAAAAAGATATAAAAAAAATATTAAATTTCTGGGCCCCCTTGTACAAGAATATAACACTATAATACTGCCTCTTTTGTACAAAAATATAATTTACTATAATACTGTCTCCTAGAGCAAAAATTTAAACTATTTTAAAACCCCTTTTTTCCCTTTCCCTTTTCCAAGAGCCAAATTTTTTAAATTTTTATTTTTCCATGGGATTTTTGGAATTTTGAGGGCTTTTATTTTTTCTGGAAAAATATGTCTTTTTATTAGTGTCATTGGCTGTTAAATAAAAAAAAAGTTTAAGTGGGGCGGGAAAAGTGAAAAAAACTTTCTTTTAAACCCTGTTTTTTCGGGGTTTTGTTTTTATTGACATTCACCCCTTCGGTTTTAATAAATTTTTTATTTTTATCTGTATTTTGCAGGGGTGATGCCAAATTTCCGGGGGAATAAAAACATGTAGGAAATTTTTTTTTATTTTTGTATTGTAAAAAAATTTAAACAATTTCTATTTTTTAAAGTGTACTGCCCGCCTATTTTTTTGGAATAAAAGCTTATTTGGGTTTTTTTCCACCCATGAACCTGGGGTTTAAGTTTACCCTTTTTTGGTACTATTTTAGGATAGATGCGACTTTTTGATCACTTTTTATTGAAATTTTTAGGAGATGTGAAATGACTAAAACGCATTTTGGCTGTTTTGGAATTTTTGTCTTCTATAGTGTTTAGTGTTTTGGGATAAAAAAGATATTTTTTCAAATAAAATTGGACCCTTTTTCCCGATACAAAAAATACCCCAAATTTTGTGTAACTTTTTTTTTTATATTTTTTTAAAAAAAAAAGGCCCAAAAAAAAGGTGATTTTAACCTTTTTAATTTTTTTTTTATTTTTTTACTTTAAAAAATTTTTTTTAAAATTTAACCCGTAAAATCACCGAAAAGTACTTGACCACTAGGGGGCATGATCATCAGTACACCAAATGCAGAAAGGTTGTACAAAGATGACGGTTATATCACTTCCTGCCTGGTGCAATTAGCAGCTCACACTCGCCTCCTATGTAGCAAGATTATCAAATAATCCTGCTACATAAAAATTTACAGAACCCCGGGACGTCCCGTTTTCTTTTCAAAAAGGGGTTAAAGAACTTTTCCATCTCATTATGGATATTGATGAATCTTATAAATCCCTTTATCACTTAAACCCGGGGTTAATGTAAACTTGGCAATCTGTCGGGACCCCCCGAATCCTCCTTACTTCATTTCTCTATATAAAATGATCGCCAAACCACTCTTTTGTGATATTTGGAAAAAAAAAATTCACACTTTACTTGCTCTTAGTACGTATACAAACTGTACAGCAATCAACGTTTTCAGGCAATACGAACATTAACCTTTTATGGTGAAATTTTAAAAAAATTTTCCCAACCCTTTCTCTTTAGTGGTGATCCGGGGGGTCGAATACCTATGACTCCTGGGTTTCCGCCATAGCTCTCCTGCTATAGCACAGCTCTACGTTTCGGGGGGCCCCCCCCTTTTCAAGATTTCCCGGGGTACTGTGTGCTATTTTTATCAATCCCCTTATAATTTAAAAAAGATTAAAAACAATGTTGCAATAAAGGATTTTTTTTCTTTTCTATATGTATAATTTTGATTACTTTTATTTCAACTTTTATTTATCTTAATACAACAACTATCTATCCTATATTGCTATCCCTACGAGTTTTGGAGCTTATCATAGATATAGGATATGCCATAAATGTCTGAGAGTTGCACCTCCTGGACCTGCATGTAGCTTGATAATGGACCCCCTATGTATACATGAATACAACTAATGAAATACAGACCTCTATATAGAAAAACATAACTACTATAATACCGCCTCCTACAGACAACAATATTACCACTTTAATAGTATCCATATATGCAAAAATATTAATACAATTATACTTCCCTCTACAGACAAGAATTAAACTCCAATAATACTATTATATACATTAATAAAACTACTGTAATAGTATCTCTAAGTACAGTATAACAATATAACTGCTATAATACTGCCCCCTATGTATAAGAATATAACTACTATAATATTGCTACTGGGTATAAGAATATAACTACTATAATACTGTCCCATATGAACAGTCTAACATTAGTACTACAGCATTAGTAATGCCTCATTGTAGCTAAGTAGTTTATCTTGTATGACTGGCTATTCATATAACTGCAGCTCCACGCCTACGACTTTGCATTTCAAAACTGAACAACTCAAGCCTATGTCCTGACTGTAATCTAAACAAAAACATCTCCTGCCTCTTCAAATTCCAGAAAAGCTAGAAATGACCCACTCACTGCATAGCTTGGATAAAAAAGCTATCAACTGGGTCAGCTTGTTCTGCTTTTGATGTTTAAATATAGCAGCTTCCAGGAAATTACCACATCAAACATTTAGTTAGAGAGTCACACAGACTTCGTATAGAAATGCATACTCCCTGCCATCAAGCTGTTCCACCGTGCTTTACACTGCATCTTTCATCTTGTTGTATAAGCACAATTCTAGAACAAGTTCATGAACAACTGATTTCCATTACAGCAAGGACATAATGATTGAAAATTAAAAGCATCAAAACTACCATTGCGAATAAGATTATCAGTAAATGTGTAGTGCACTGTAAAAGAGAAAACAGACGACAGGCGCACCTCGCGTAACACTTAAATAGCAGTAATGGGGAGGGCAATGAAAACCGCTCACCTTTTGTGGTTGTACAGGATGGTACAACTCCTATAGATGGCATCAAAAGATAGTTAGCGAGCAGCCTGGTTCCATAAACGTCTCAGGGAATCCACCGCACTTCAACTGGTTCTATGTGTATATAGTAAGCTTCTTTTATCTGAGAGTATTGGATAAGGTTTATAAGATGGACCTATGGTGGCGCTCTAGCAGTAGGTATACCTACTACTAGAGCGCCACCATAGGTCCATATTCTATACCTCAGCCAATACTCTCGGATGAAAGAAGAATAAGATTATCAGAAAACTGATCTACATATTAGGAGAACTGGGGTAGATGGTTAAACCCGTAGGCATGGCCAGGGGTTCTGGCAAGACCGCTTTGTAGGATCGATGCTGCAACAATAAAACATAGTCCATACGTGTTTGCTCAAACACAAGGTAACTTTACTCTCCCAGAGGCAACTGGCGCAGCAGTTTGATGCATACAGTTTAGAAGCTGGGCAATTACAAGGCACATTTCTAAGTCATGCTTGGAAGAAATTTAGCCCTTTCTCTAAGAATGTCCCCAAATGCTCTGTATTATCCACTTTAGGGATAAAGCTTGTATAAACGCCACCTTCTTTTGTCTTGGTTTCCTGGAGACTCCTGGAAAAAGCGAAGAGTTGGCAAACGTTCTAGTTATAGTTTAGAACAGGTTACAGTGCAGCGTTACACAACTTGTCGGTTTCAGTCCAGCCTTCCTTTTCTCAAACTGAACTGGTCGCTGCTTGTCTGTTCACATCTACAGGCTTCAACTTTAGTGCTGAGGGGCCTAGTGCTGACCAGCTCACTTGGAGGAGATGCCACAGGAACAAAAGTACATCAATATAGAGTAGGAAATCCACGGCACAAAAAATGAGAGAGATTGAAATAGTAAAAAGGAGCTTTATTCACAACATAGACTCAATGTATAAAATATTAATAAAAGGTAGGGAAGGAAAAAATAGTCTGTTCTGTTGGAGATTCCAAAATGGGTCGACGTCTGGCCCTTTGCCTTGACTTGGTAGGTTTTGATGCTGAAATTTCTAACGAAAGGGGCGGGTTTTTTTTTTTTTTTCTTCTGAGTCTGTTATCCACATTGTGCAAGAAATATGCAGAATTCCAATGATGGCCCTTACAGAAACATATAGTATAGCAGCAGACCTTGGGTTGTAAAGCGAGGATCAACGATGTGACGATAACAAGGATCAAAGGAATCTCTTTAGAATCATTGTGGTTATCTGCTGGGAGGTATAATAGCCATATACAACGTTTCAGTTTGCCTGCACCTTTGTCAGGTGTAAATGCTGGAACAGTGGCGGTACCGGGAGCCCCAGTTATTTCAAAATTTGTGGGTCCCGCCTTAAAACCCCAAGGGGTTTATCTCTAATTTCCCCTTAAGGGCAATCATTGGAATCCTGCATCTTTCTTCCACAACGTGGATAAGAAACCAGACCCCTTTTGTCTAGAAAATGCAGTGGTCAAGACCTATATAAGTAGCGGGAAAAGTACCAGATGGCTCCCCATTTGGGGGAAAACCCCAAACAAAAAGGGACAATTTTTCCTTGCCCTCCCTACCCTTTACTTATATTTTAAACATTGAGCTTATATGAGTGCCATGGATTTCCTACTCTATATTGATGGGACTCCCTTTGAGTTGTCCATACCCACAGAACACCTATCCTTATTTCTATTGAGGTGTGCAAAAAAGCACAGTCCATTTTGCAATGCTGAATCATATAATAATTTCCTCACAAGAGGCACTTATGCATGACCGTTTCTCATCAAGAGGCACAATCTGGTTCACAGTTTAGACTGGTGTCCTGAGGGGTCTTACTCCCCTGCTGTCCTAGTCTCTTGAGTCCTCTCACCCCCATCCTTTTTTTCTAAAAAAATATTTTCCTTCACTTGACACTTGGCCCAAAACTACCCCTCCCCCTATTCAGTGTCAGACCAAGGTGTCTAAGGCCTACCAATGGAGTTGATTCTGGGGGGCCGCCAACTCTACCCCTTTTCCTTTACGCCTCGCCATCGCGTGGTACCCCCTGTCTTGTGTCCATTAATATCACTATAAAAGTTGCAAATATTATCACCATACTATTAAAAGACAAAACCAGAATCCCATGGTCAATATTATTAATATTATCACCAGGACCAAAGACCAAATAATACTACCACATCATGACCACATATCACCAATATATAGAGACTCAATAATGCCACCATTCTGTTACTGAATAAAACCCATTACACTACAGCCAATATTACTGCCATGCAGTGACCAGATAGTGGTATATACCACTTGTATAATACTGATCTCGTGATATTACACAGATGTTCACGTATTCTCTGAAGAAGTAATCTGGTGGTACACCCAACATATTGCAGCATATATGCCTGCCATAAGATGATATAAATTAGATATTTAGTCTGACAATTAATAAAGGTATGTATCTTATATTGTTTACCTGTGGAGACAGATTTAAAGTTAGTAGATTTATTAATGTACTGACATGGACTGCATCTAGGATAACCACATTTGTAACTCCCAGTCATTTTTAACCAATTAGAGTCTGAATTTGATTTGGGTTGTTCAGAAAACAAACTAGGGGAAACAATGCTTGCCATAGTACGTGGTCTCTCCACAAAAAATTTGCAGTCTGATTGTAGTACCTGTTTCAGAATCAACTCCATAGGCAACATGGTTAATTATTTACGAATTAATCCTATAATCTGAGGATATTGGTTACTATAATATGTAGTAAAAAATATAGGGTTGTTAGTAAATGTAGACTGTTTTTTCTTTGTTTTATATAATAGCATTTACTTCATTTATTTACCATCTCAATTGCATGTTATACAGTATCCATACTGTAGTCTCCACTAAGTAGTCTAATAGTAGGCAAATAGGTAGATCCCCTTTTAATTACGTAGACCCCAATTGGCACACTCTTTACGTAAGGTAAGCTACCCCCGCCCCCCCACTGGATAGGTATATAGACCACCATTAGGTAGGCAGGTAGGTATATATCCCCTCATTAGGTAGATAGACATATACGTCCCCATTAGGTAAATATCTAGGTCACCTTTAGATAGGTATTTAGTCCCCTTGTTAAGCATTTAGGTAGCTTGCCCCCCCCACCTCCCACTGGTTAGGTATATAGGACTCTATTAAGTAGATAGGTATATAGGCCACCCTCATTAGGTAGGTAAATAGGCTTCCCCCTCCTTTAGGTAGATAGGTATATAAGCCCTCAATTAGGTAGTTAGGTATATAGGCAACTCACATAGATAGATACATACATAGGCTCCCCATTAAGAAGGTAGGTAGGTATATAGGCACTTTGTTAAGTATTTAGGTATGTTGCTGCCACCCCATAGGAGAGGTATAAAGGACAACATTAAAAGTGGGTTTACCCCTTAGAGTAAATACACTTCCCCTCGTAGACAGGTATTAAAATAGATCCCTATTGGGTAGAAAAGTATATAGGACCCTGATTATATAGGTAGGTATACAGTCCTCCCATCAAGAAGGTAGGTATAGACGCCCCACATTAAGCAGGTAAGTATATAGGCTCCCATTAAGTGGGTATATATGACCCCATTAGTTATATAGGAAGGTATGTAGTCCTCCATTATGTAGGTGTATAGGCCCCCCCCCCCATTATGAAAGTAGGTATACAAGCCTCCCAATAAGCAGGTAGGCATAAAGCCCCCATTAAGAAAGTAGGTAAGTATATAGGCCCCCCATAAAGCAGGTAGGTATACAGCCCCCAAATAGGTACATAAGTAGATATATAGGACCTGCCATTAGGTACTTAGGTAGGTATGTAGACCTTCATTCGGTAGGTAAATATATAGACTCCCACTAGGAAGATATGGTAAGTATATAGACCCCTGGTAGGTAGGTATCTAGGCCCCCATTAGGTAGGTAAGTATATAAGCCCACAATTAGGTAGTTAGATATATAGGCCCCTTACTTGGCACATAGGTAGGTATCTAGGCCACTCATTAGGTAGGTAGACATAAAAGATCCCAATTAGGTAGGGAAAAAAGGGAGAGTATGTAAGCCCCCATTAAAATATGTATATAGCACCCCATAAAGAAAGTAATAACAGGGGCGTAGTCCCTCCAGGGTACAGTTGCTCCGGGCCCCGTGCGCTTAGGGGGCCCGCGCCCCGGGCAGCTGCACCGCGTCCGCTACCCCGGAAATGCCGCTCCTGGGCCCGCCGACAGTGAACTTAACAGTTCACTGCGGCGGGCGGGGAGCTGAGAGGCCCGGCGCATGCTGCCTCTGAACACCCGGGCCCTCCGGCCCGAGCGTTCAGAGGCAGCGCTTCCATGGAGTTTAGCAGAACGGAGTGCCGATTGCCCCCTTGCTACTTCCCCTGCCGGCGCTCTGTGATCACGGGGGCGCGCCGGGATGTCACATCACCGCGCCCGCCCGCGCTGAGCACAGAGGCTGCAGGGAAAATAGAAACCCGGGAGCGAGCAGCGATCGGGGGAGCATGGACCGGGGTGAGTAAAACTATTTCTTTTTTTTTACCTGCCGAAATACCCCCTAAGCCACCTGTATACCCCCTAAGCCACCTGTATCCCCCCTAAGCCCCCCGAAACCCCTATGAACCCCTTAAGCCTGCCGAAACCCAAAACCCAACCCCCTAAGCCGCCCGTATACCCCCTAAGCCGGCCTATACCCCCTAAGCCTGCCTTTATAGCCCCCCTAAAACCCTTGCCTTATAACCCCCAGCCTGCCTGAAAACCCCCAAGCCTCCTGATACCCCCTAAGGCCGCCTTATACCTAACTGCCGCCTGTTCCCATAGCCCTAAGCCCTGTATAACCCCCTAAGCGCCCCTAAGCCCCTATACCCCCTAACCGTCTCCGTATGCCCCCTAAGCCCCTTTAAACCCCCCCTAAGGGCACTTTTTAACCTAAACCTAAGGGCCCCATATATCCCTAAACCTGCCTAAACCCCCTAAGCCACTGCTAACGTTAAAATAGCCTTTAAGGCGGGATGTCATAGATGGATTGACCGACCGCAAAGGGAAAGCACACTGTAAAACCCACCTGTGTCCAAGTGAAACCCCCTAACCTGCCTACAAGCCGGGCCGTGTACCCTAATGGCCTGGGGAATATACCCCCTAAGCCGGGCCGGGTATAACCCCCTATACGCCTTGTCACTGATAGTAATAGTAAGGGTTTATCAGCCCTAAGGCCCATCCCCTTAAATCCGCCTGTAAAATTTAACCGAATGTTTTATACTAAAGTGTAATAAACCCCTAAGATCTTTTATCTCCAATCCTGTCGCGTAATACCCCCATCCAAAAGTTTGCTTTGGGGCCCTGGCTTCTCTAGTTATGCCCCTGTATATAGATCACCAATTAGGTAGGTAGATAGATATATAGGCCCTCCTAAGGCAGACTGCATTCAACTTGTAGTCTAGAAGAGGCAGCATTGCAGGTGAAGTGATGACTCCCTGCTCAACCATAGTTTTCAACTGTAAGCCCCTCCCAAGGATGTGCATTCAGTTGAAAATGTGCATTGACATTTGGGGCCCACCAGAGGATCCTCAGGTCTTACAGTTGGCCAGTCCACTATTGCTCTCACTGCCCAGTTCTCACATCTTTCTCTAATGCAGAGGTCACCTGTTGCAGAGTACACTCCTTGTGGTAATTGTGTGTCAAACAATCTTTGTCCACCGCCCATTCAGCAGTTCTCACAGGTTGAAGGGTCAGTTGTCTCTACAGCAGTTCAGAACTCTCTAAGTCCCTCAGCTCTATCTGCACTGTCAGCAGACGGTTTCTCCTGTTGACACAGCATCTGATCTTCTCTCAGGCTACTATGTTGAGGCTATACTATTTAGTCTAGCAACACACAGCCCAATCGTTTTATGAAAGAACAGGGACTTGCACACAAAATGGTGACACAAGCCAGCATCCACAATTACTAACTACAGAGCTGACTGTGCTGAGTCCACCTATTTAATTCAGCAGCATGGTCACAATGCCCCCCGCTATGGGGCCAATAGCCAGCATCCATCAATTACTAACTACAGGACTGGCTGTGCTGAGCCCTCCTATTTAATTCAGCAGCATGGTCACAATGCCCCCCGCTATGGTTATTCACCTTTATACATTAGTACAAAAGCTACATTTCACTATATTTTCTACTAAACATTATCATTACTGCAAAACAACCATTTTAAAGCCAAGGTGCCCACATCAAGACATCCCACCATATATTGTCTGAATAATACCGCCATAATGTTCATTAATATAAACCATAATACCAATATTACCCTAATACAGTGACCATACAGTCACAGATACCAGTTGTACGCAGGTCCTCTGCAGAGCAAATGAGTTATTACAGTACAGTTACTTTCAGTGGCTCATAGGCGAGATCTTCTCTGATTGGAATTTTTCATTTTTCCTTTTCTTCTTCATCCTGCCTAAATCAGAATTTGAAGAATTTGCCACACAAACAACAACGTCTTCTCCCTATTCCAAAAAAACCTCCCTACTTATGTACAAACCAAACCATCGATGGCCATAGATGACCAGTCTGTTTATGCAAGTCGTGATGCACTATGTGTTCTGACACCTTTCTATCATAGGAAGAAATTTATTTGTTTAAACACAAAAGGAAAGTGATCCTGGTATGCTAATGTCACATAAACATTAGATATGTTATTTGTTTGGTGTCGCTCAACTGGTATTGTTGTACAAATCTATGGTACAACGCATATATAGGGCGACATGTATGAACGGGCTTTTTCCCCCTGTTTCTGGCGTATCCGGGCGCCTCACCGGCCCGAATCACTCTGTCAGACCAGGATGCGATGTTTAGGCGCAGCGTTCCGCCACTTTCAGCACGCCTCGCATGAAGGGCGTGCAATGGGTGCAGTGTGGGGCGCTGTAGGCGTTCCGGGGGGGACGCGGCGCGCTCGAAAATCTGGGGCATGAAACGATCGCGGCTCGGCAAAGTGCGGCGCCTTGCAGCGTTCGGCAGCTCCGACAGGCAGACCTGGTTGATTCTGCCCTAAATGATCCGGTGGAGGCGAAGTGAAGCGAGAACGGAACATGAGAGGAAACATACAGTAGATCGCAAGAGAAATCTCGGCGCTCCGCTCCGTGCAGCATGGAGCATGATTCCAAAAAAATCGCCTCTATAAAGGCGTAAAACATTCTCAGAAAAAGAGCTCAAACCTCAAAAATAAAAAATAAATGAAAAAAAATCACTTTCCAAAAATCTAGAACGGCGCTACACCAGGAATTAGGATCGTGGAAATTGCCGGGAAATACAGTAATTCAAATTCTGTAAGCGCTTCTCATTGGTCGGCAGAAACCAGCCAATCAGAATAGGAGCGACAGTGACCCATTAAAACCTATGGAGAACTATTGACCAATCAAAATCAAAGGCGGGACAGTTCAAAATACAGTAAAAATGCAGAAAAGATCTGATTGGTTGAGCTAGCGGGGGCTTAGCTATCCCGGCCAATAAGAGCACGAGCTACTTTCTCATAGAGTTCTATGGGGAAAAGAAATGCAGAGCGAGTTCTGTTTGTGATTGGCTAACTTAAAAGAGGCGCGGTTATTTCGAACTATGGGTTTTCTAAAGTAGCTCGTGCTCTGATTGGCCGGGATAGCTAAGCTCCCGCTAGCTCAACCAATCAGCTCTTTTCTGCATTTTTACTGTATTTTGAACTGTCCCGCCTTTGATTTTGATTGGTCAATATTTCTCCATAGGTTATAATGGCTCACTGTCGCTCCTATTCTGATTGGCTGGCTTCTGCCGACCAATGAGAATAGCTTACAGAATTTGAATTACTGTATTTCCCGGTAATTTCCAATATCCAAATTCCCGATGTAGCGCCGTTCTTGATTTTTTGAAAGTGATTTTATTTATGTATTTTTTTAGTAGGTTTGAGCTCTTTTTCAGAGAATGTTTTACGCCTTTATAAAGGCGATTTTTTGATTCAGACTCCGCATGGACATCTTTAATGATTTCTCGCTGTTTTCCAGCCTGTCTCGAATCGGAAAACATGTTCGGCGCAGTCCCGCACTGCGCCTGAGTCCCGCACTGTGCCTCACATACTGGCGAGGCGCAGCAGACTTTACATGGTATGTATGAGCGCACCCCGGCGCCGACATAAGTCAGGCGCAAATTTCGCTGGAAAACTGGCGGAAAGGTGCGCTCCGACGCGGTGAGATTCATACATGTCGCCCATAGAGCTTAAATTATCCAAACAGAATCAATCAGGCAGCTTCGTTGCCCTTGGTTCCCTGTGTTCCTTGTAAAAGGATCCCGGCAGAAGATAATACAAAATATTGTAGCCATTTAAGGTTCCGATTAAATAAGGTGAACAGCAATAGAAGCGCTCCAATGAAAATGGAAAACAACAAAAACCAAGACACTGGAATATCTATTCCAATTAAGTGTCGGCTTTATTGCTTTTAAAATAACAAGTAAAAATCTTAAAACTCTAGCAAAGTAATCTTTTTAGCATTTTTTGCTACAGTAGATCTTCTGTGGGATCAGACCTAACAGGCTAGCCTTTATTCCTGATATGCATCAGTGCATCTTAGGCACCCATTAACATATCCCCAATTTACCAGTTGTCCTTTCTCAAGACCACTTTTGGAAGGTCCTAACCACTGCATACTGGAAACACTCTACGATACCTGCCATTTTGGAGATCCGTACTCTTGCTTTTATTCTGCTTCCTGCATATCGATTGCAAGAGCTGTTCACTTGCTGCCAACTCAATATGATCTTTTGCCATATGCAATTCTCATGAGATAACTAAGATTAATCACTTTAGTTGTTAGTGGTATTAGTGTTATGGCGGATCAGTGAATACAGATCCTGTGGAGTGTCGGTAAGAAGGGCACTGGAATTAGCATAAAGCAAAATTGTCAGCAGTATCCTCCCTGTGTTCCTCATTAAGATTAGACAGAAATATCTACTTTCAGAAAAGGTTTCTGCTTTTAGAGAAACAGCACTATCATTGTTCATGTGTTGTATTGGTATTAAAAAGACAGACACAAGGCCATACTTACAGATCAATGGCTGGACAAGAAACTATTCCCAGTAATAGGCAGTACAAGCCCCAATTCATTGGAGCCTACTACTGTACAGCCTTTGAGCTGTAAGTATGGCCTATTGTCAGTGTTTTAAGAAAATAATGTCCCATTTTTCTATGATTTTGTTCTGTAAAGGGCTAGTGTAGGGACTCGAAGACAATGAGAACCTTTGATGTGGATTGCGTATATTGGCCAATATAACAACTAATACCTCATATTTGATATTCTTCCAGCATGTAATTTTGCCCTGTAATATTGGGGAACAGAGAGTGTCAGCATTTTGTGTTGGACACTTGAAATATGCTGGAAAACCTCCCCAATCGGATAGTAAAGGCGCATTCAATTAGTTGTAAACCAGCATGGTGTAAGACACATAACCATATAATTGGCACTCTATATAAGGTTTATCTATGCAATTGTAATGCTAGCAATAACCCCACCCCCCTCACCCCTTCTTGGATAGCAGGCGTGTGAGTTGTTGTTTATCAGTATTTTTGTATTTGCGTCTTCTTCCCTGTATGGTGCTGTAGCTTTTCTGCATGCAGGTGTGAATTATTATTTATCCAATGAGCAGTTTTTTACTTGGTAGTTGCCCCTCTTTTGAATGGGTTTGTGAGCAACTATTCCTTAGTGAGCTGCACCGGCGGAATTTCTCCAGGGTAGCACTAGGGCTTATATTGCCTCTTACTGGAAATAGTTCGTTGTCCAGCCATTGAGCTGTAAGTATGGAGCTATGATTGGTTGATATGGGCAACAAAGAAAGTCTTACACCTAGACAGTGAACCTATTTAAAGGGGTTGTCTAACCACGCTGTTTCACAGAGCCAAAAGCAGCTTTCATTCATGGATACTGTCTCTTCCTGGTCAGGCTGTTGGTGGTTAGCATATCAGCTCAGTATTCAAAGGTCTGCTAATTACTCTGACATGAGAGCAGGAGATTTTTATTTATCCACTTAATCCCTCCAAAGATAAAAAATATGACTCTTCATTTTCTCCTCCTCGCCTTCCAAAAGCCTTAACATTTTTATTTTTCCACCTATATAGACATATGAGGGCTTTTATTTTGTGGGACAAGACGTACTAATGGTGTAATTTATCGTACCATAGAATATACTGGGAAACCGCAAAAAAATTCTAAATTGGGCAAAATGTGAAAAAAAAACATACTTGCTCCATGTTTGCGGGAGTTTTATTTTTACGGAGTTCAATCTTCGGTAAAAATTATGTGTTATCTGTATTCTACAGGATGATTCGCATCTGCCAATACCAAATTTATAGGGTTTCTGTTATGTTTTGGTGCCGTAAAAAATTCCAAACATTTTCTATTTTGGAAATTTGCACCGCTGCGCCATTTTCTACAATCAATAACTTTTTTGTATTTCTACCTACGGACGTGAGTGAAGCGGTATTTTTTGCCGGCTAAAGTGTACTTTTTATTGCTAGCAGTTTGGAATGTACGCAACTTTTTTGATCACTTTTATTCCAATTTGAAATGACCAAAATATCACAATTTTGGCGTTGGGATTTTTTTCAGCATACGGGATAAATGATGTGGGATAAATGATGTTATATTTTAATAAATCTGACTTTTTTCAGACGCAGCGATACCAAATATGTGTAACTTTTTTAATTATTTTATTTGTAAAATGGCAAAAGAGAGGTGATTTGAACTTTAAATTTTTTTTTTTTTTAAATTGTTATACTTTAAAACTTTTTTTTTTCACTTTGACTTTAATTCCCCCTAGGGTGCTTCACCACTAGGGGGCGCTATCATTAATACAGCCTAGTGCATTGCATATACAATGCATTAGGGTGTACATAGATGGCGGTTTCCCCACTTCCTGCCTGGGGCTTCCAGCAGCCATGTTAAGTGATCGAGAGCCCGCAATTTTGCCGCAGCTGTCCCGATCAGAGTGAGGAAAGGTGCGCAGCATTGACTCTCATTGATTTAGACGCCGCAGCCATCTTTACCGCGGCGTCTAAAGCGTTAAACAGCACAGAGGCGGCACCCCACTGTGCTGTAAGTGGCGGGTATTAGCTGCAATTAGCCTCTAACACCTGGTGGTGGTGTGGAGCGATTGCGCTGCGATCCCGCCACATAACTCCTTAACTCCACCAGGGCATACCCATATGTCCAGGTGGGTTAAGGAGTTAAAGTTCATAGAAACTTCAGTGCTAAAGTAAAGAAAAGCAATTACTCTTCTTTTTTCGTTAGATTAGATAACACTCATGCTGCAGGCAATTCTGTGTGCTGAGCTGTGTGGTGAAGTCATCCCTGCTATCAGATAAGACCAACAGCAAGGAAGAGAAGGTCGGTAACCAGGAGAAACCAGAGTGCTCTCAGAGCTGATAAAATCACTTTGATTCCCTCGACAAAAAAAATAAACAAAGCACTATATTTGTAAAATGTCTTCCTTTACTGTTCCCTATATGTTGACCCTAATCTGAGACCACTCTTTTAATATACCGCAAACAAACAAGATTAACTGACGTATGTTTAAACCAGAATTTTTTTTCTCCCAGTAGTTTATTCTGCACTAGTATTTGTGAATTCTAGTGGTTTGGTGATGGAAGGGTTACTTGGCCAGCACTGGGGGCTGTTGTTTTGCTCACAATCCAGGCATAGTAATAGCTTTGCAGGTAATTATGTACTCGCTTCAGTGCACAATCAAATTCCCTGGAGACCTTGCATGTGTTACATGTTCTGTCTCTGGGGAGAAAATCGATCCCAGTCTGGGCCCCGAAACAAAAATTTCGATGAGAAAATTTGCAGGCCTAAGCCATACGGGGTACCCTTTTCCCTTTTGTAATCAGGTGCCACCACTGTAGGGCAACATATGGCATAATTTATAAGACCGAAGAGAAATATCAATCTTTTGTGGAAGAATTTGTCACAAAATGTGTTTAAGGGGCTAATTTTCCCTAAAAAAATTTTTTTTTTTCCTAAAATAACTGTGAGGGGAGCCAGGGATACGGGTGCCCCCCCCTGCGTGAAATGGATAGTAATGTTTATATAAACCAACTTAACATTGCCTGTGGTGACCACACAAAATATTGACATTTTGGGCACAATTTGCCCATTTTCACTTAGGGGTGTACTTACTTTTGTTTTCAACGGTTTACACATTGAAGCCGGTGCTGGGATTTTAAGAGCACCCCAAATTTTACCTGTTTTCAAGCGTACACTGACTACTTTTATATTTTACAAAGTGCAAATCTTCAGTGTTGCCCCAGAAAAGATATAATACTGCATGGGGGCCGCGGGCACCGTTGCGCCCCGCGTCTCCCCTCTCCTGCAGGGCTCCGGCGCGGGGCCACGGCTCCCCCCGCCCCATCTCCCTCTGCCGGGAGCCGGCACTTACCAGCCACGCCCGGTAACGCTGCCCCTGCTTTCCGGCCCCCCGCGCGGGGTGCCCGTGCCCAGGCGCGCGCGCGAGGGGTTTGGGTTGATTTAAAAGGGGCACGCCCAGTAATTGTTATTGCGGGGCGCTGGCCTATTTAAGGTACAGCCCCCAACCACCTTGCCTTCTTTTGTGTGCGTCCAGTTAGTTTTGAGATTTTGAGAGTCGTTGATGCCTGTGTCCCTCCGTTTGCTTACTTTCCTGACCTTGCCTTTGCCCCCCGCCCTGCCCGTTGCCTTCTCTGACCACAACCCTTGCCGCCTCCCCCTACCTTCTGCCTGCCCCGACACGCCTGGGATTACGATTCTGACCACGCCTACCCGGCCGCCATCGCTACAATCCGTCGGGGTTTTAACGCCCAGGTACCTCACGCCGCAGCAACCCCACCAGCTTTGCGGCGGGCCGGGTGAAAAGGGGGGTACTTAGACCCCTTTTCCCCTACGGGCTTACCCCAATGTAGCGGGGTCCACAATCCACCATACCCTTTCAGTACGAACTGGCCATGGATTCCGCCGGGGAAACTCTGCCTAACCCCGGGACGTTGCGAGGGCTGTCCCCCAAAGAAGTAGCGTGTCGACACCTCGGCCATGAGAGAATCTTGCAGTCCGTTTACCGCCATCGGACTGCTACCGCCGCCAGCACCTGTTCCCCTGAGATTTCCCGGGACCTTCTCGCTCCCCCCGCCCCCCCTCTCTCTAGAGGGAGACCCGAAAAAGTGCGGGGGCCCCAGTCAATGCTCCATCCCCATTAATGTTTGGACTCAATTCCCCACTGGGGGGGGCTAAATTGGCCTCATTTTTAGCCTCCTAAGGCACCCTTACCCTGGGCCCCCCGCTATGGGTCGAGGGCCGCTCACGGCTAACTGCAAGGCTTCCTCCGGGGATTCCGACTGCTTCGGGAACCTCCCCGTACCTGTCCCCGGGTGCGCTTTGCTTCACCTCGTCAGGGTGATTCACGGGGGGACAGTACTCTTTCAGTTCCGTCGCTCTTAAAACTCGACTGGAAAACGAGGCTTGGGGCACTTTCGGAAAGGCCCTCTCGGGACTGTTAAAGATGAGCTCGGGGGGCCGGGGGATCGCCTCCTCTTGGCCCGAATTGATTCGGTGGCCACCCATCGACTTCGCTTGGCGAGAGAAAAAAAAGTCCGCCCCAAACGCGAGTCAACGCCACGCCGGCACTTTTTTGGGGGCTGTCCGGGGGTTTTCTGGGAACCCTCGCACCGGGGGCTCGCAGGGGAGGCATCCCTGGGGTGTCAGTGCGGCCTCCCCCGTCGCCCTTTTCCGGTACTTTTGGGGAACTTCGCCTACAGTACCTTTCAGGCCACCGCCTTCCTGGACTCGGGGTCCGCTGAAACTTTTTTTTCCCATGCACTGGTGTCAAATTTCCCCGGTTTCCCAGTGACCCTCTGCAGAAAACCAGTTTGTCTCCTCTGTCAGTGGCAATGCCTCAAGGGATCCTTTCGGTTTTTTTGCACTCCCCCCTCACCCGCAGTTTTGGCTGCTCCCCCAGAAAGGTGAAACTCCTGTGCTCCCTGTTCCTCTGGATCCTTTTGGGCCCTTTCCTGGTTGCAAGAGCATCTCCGATCCTAGACTGGAACCAGGCAAAAATCCTTCTTGGGGCCCGGCTTGTCACTCACGTGCCGGGGGGCACTCCGCCCCTCCTGTGGTCTGCTTCTGAAAAACCCTTTCGAAGTCCTCCCAGGTCTGCCTGCCCCTTTTTCCAGGACTTGCCGAGTCTTCTCCGAAAGACAAGCCGAAACCTGCCCCCCGCCCCGGCCCTTCGACTGCCCTACGATCTCAACCCGGTATACCCTCCCAGGCAGGTTTACCCCTTTCGGCCCCGAGACAAAGGCGTTGAGTATATTCAAAGAATCTCCGAAAGGGGCTTTTAAAACGCAAGTCTCCCCACCCGGGAGCCGGAATTCCTTCTTTGCAAAAAAGAAGATGGAACCCTCCGCCCGTTCGATTATCGGGGTTCTAAATAGATAACCATAAAAATCAATACCCCTCCCTTTTGATTTCAGAGCTATTCCCGCCTACGTGGCGAAAAAAATTTTTTTTAAATTTGGGACCTTCGTGTGCTTAAAATCTGATTTTTGGGGGAAGGGGCGACAATGGAAAACAGCCTTTAACCCCCGTGGGGCCCACTTCGAAATTGGTTTCACCCCTTTGGCCTTGCAACCTCCGGCCTTTTTCCCAAATTTCGCAACGGGATCTTCCGCACCTCCCTAGTCGTGTCACGTTTACTTGGATACATCCTATCTCCCCAACCTAAAGGGTTCACCCCCACACCCGCCTGGGTGCCAAATCTCCGAGACCTCATTTGTATGCCAAATTACAGAAATGCTATTTGAGCCACTTCGTTGCCTTCCCCTGGGGTAATAGTCTGGGTCAAGGACCCCAAGGGCCCTTCTAAACTGTCCATTTTCCAAGTGGCCCCGACCAGTGGGTCTTTCGGCTATCCAACGTTTTCGGCTTTGCGAACACACAACAGTTTACTCGCACTTCCCACCTCGTGGCCCCGCTGGTGGGCCTGACGAAAAAAAACGCCAACCCCAATCCTGGGCCCCCCGAACTCAAAGCCTTTTTTGGGTCTCAGTCCCATTGCTTCGGCCCCTGGCACTCGCCCCGGACCCCCTGTTCCTTTGTTCTGAGGGGGCGCCTCTTCTGTAGGTGCCCAGCTGCCTTTGCAAAAAATCTGCCCCCGGGAAAAAGCGTATTTTCGGGGTCTTCTCAAGAACCTTTACGCCCCGAGCGAAATTATTCTATTTGGGGATCTGAAATATTGGCCCTTAAATTGGCCCCAAAGAATGGCGGCACTTTTGGAGGGGGGCCCCCACCCCTCGAAATCTTTACAATCCCAAAAAACCCCCTTATTCAATCCTCAACGTCTAAATCCCTCAACCAGGGGGGTCCCCCTTCTTCGCCCCTTGACTTTCTTCCTTCATTTCGGGCCCGCAAAAAAAAGGGGTGCTCTTTCTCGACCCTGCACTGTGGGCACAGAAACACCTTTGCAAATAATTCCTCCAGAACGGGTCCTCCGGCAGCCCCCCCGGGGGGTTAAACACCCACCTCCGGGGGAAAACTTATGTCCGCCCCGGGGGATGCGGCCTGTATTTAAAATGGGGACACTTTCCCGTATGCGCCATCCTGCAGTGCATAATCTCTGCGGTTAATCTCTCGCATTTTGGGGGCCCACCCTGGGCTCAGATTTAGAGATTATTCCTGGCCCTCCTGTGCTGTAACAAGGTCCCCGCCTCAACCCGCGGGGGCTACTACTCCTCTCCCCGGCCTAAGGTCCCTTGGGCCCATACGCCATGGACTTCATTACCGACCCCCCGGCCCATCGGGGGAATACAGTCATTTTGGGTGGTGACCGTGGGTTTTTCTAAAAAAGGCCCTTTTTGTCCCCTCCCCGGGTTCCCCCCCCGCCCCCTTTATTGGGCCCCAAAACTTTTTCCAGCACGTTTTTTACATGGGGTCCCTTACATTCGTTTTTGAAGGGGGGGCCAGTTTGTGTCTAAAATTTTGGCGGGGTCTGTGTACTCAATTAAAGGGTTTTACTGGACTTCCTCGGCCTATCCCCCAAACCCAAAGGGGAGGTAAGGGGTCAACCAATTGTGGGGGCCTAACTACGACATTTTTTTTCCGCCCGCCAGGGTAACTGGGCGGGACCTCCCCCCCTGGGCGAATTTTCAACAACCTTGGCTCTGAATCCACAGGACCTCCCCTTTTTGTTGTCCCGGGGGTACATCCCCGCCCGCCTCCCCCTGCCTACTTCGTGTGACTTTTTCCCGGCCGTGGATGCCCCAATAGGGGACATCAAGTCTCTCTGGCAGGGCACCGTAGGCCCTTTTACGGCCTCCTCTCTATCAAAGCCCCGCCCACGGTACCGGAGACCGGCGCCCTATTTAAGCCGGGGACAGGGTTTGGCTATCTCCAATACATTCGCTTCAAATGCCCACTACAAGCTGGGTCCTAATATTTGGGCCCTTTTGTGGTACTTCGGGATTTTAAAAACCGGTGTCCTACAAGCTCCCCTTGCCTCCCCCTGCGTATCCCAATTCTTCCTGTCTCGCTCCCCCAACCTGTGGTGCTGAATCGCTTTTCCCCGAGATCTGTTTGCCTTCTCCTGTGGCCGATTCTGATAACACTTTAGGGCAAGGAGGTCCGGCGGAAAGAAGTGAGGGGGAAGCGGGGTTTTTCCTTTTCGACTGGAAGGGGTTTGTGGGAACCTACCAACCGTCCCCTGACCTCCTTTTCTAGTTTCCAAAAAAGAGGGGGGAGACCTAAGGGGGGGTACTGTCAGGGGGCCGGGGGGACCGCTGCGGCCCGCGGTCTTCCCCTCTGCCTGCAGGCTCCTGGGGCGGGTGCCGCGGGCCCGCGCCCATTTCCCGCTGCCCCGGGCTCTCGGGAGGGGGGGCCATGGCTCCCGCGCCCATCTCCCTGCTGCCCGGCGCCGGCACTTTCCAGCCAAAGCTCCGGGAACGCTGCCCCGTCGTTTGGCCGCCGCGCGCGTGCCCGTGTCCCTAGGGGGCCGCGCGACGGCTGGGGTTGGGTTTAAAAGGGCCCGCGCCCCATAATTGGTTTTGCTGGTGCGGGCCTATTTAAGGCACGCCCCCAAAAACACCTTCCTTCGTTGGGGGCTCCAGTTTGTTTTGAGATATTGAGAGTTGTTCTGATCGCCGTGTACCATCCGTTTTCTTACTTCCTGACCTTGCCCGTTGCCCCCCCCCTGACCCTCTGCCTTCTGACCACGAACCCCTGCCGCCCGCCCTGCCTTCTGCCTGTCCCCGAAATACACCTCTGGATTACTTTTGTACCACCACTACCCCCCCCCCGGGGCCCCCATGCTGCAAATCACTCAGGGGGTAACGACCTGGTAGCCTACGCCGCAGCAAGTCCCCTCCACTTTGCGGCGGGCTCGGGGGAAAACCGGGGGCTCTTAACTCCGTTTCCCCGACGTGGGTACACCAACGCAGCGGGCCACGAAAACCACATCCCGTTACAAATACAATGTTAACAAAAATGTAAGGGGTGTACTCACTTTTGTGAGATAATGTATATCTAGATTTAACTGATATGCTGCATATTATACTCGATCACCCACACTCCTTTTTAGCATAAATACTTAAAGGGATAGTCCTGTTTCATTGATTAGCTTTAAACATGTAGGCAAAAGTAAATAAGGGGTATTACCAAAAAATATTGCTGTTTTTATTTTTGTTTTCTTCAGATTTGGAGAATCTTATTTTTTCTTTTTACAAAACCTTCCTAGTTACGGCCACCTCTCTCTGCCTTCGACGACCAGGGCTGGAAGAACTCATCCCGCTCTCTTTCTTATCTTGAAAGAGGAGCTTGTTCGCATTACTTATTGAGGTGCTGAACCCTTTAGAGCTCTGTATCCATGTGCCCATGTTCAAAATCTCCTAAAATTTCACTGTAGGAATTTCTAGGGAATGCAGGGCTGCAGCCCTACTGCTATGACCCCCCACAGCCCCAACCAGGGAAATGTGACTAACGGGCTTGTGTCGAGTATGGTGGGGAAGAGTATAATATTTTGATAATATAGCTCGTTTTTTCATTGGCCACATTTAAACCTCCCCCACCCCTCTGTTGTGTCCTCTTTACTCCAGGGACAGGAGGTCACAGCCATTAATAATTCTGTTTTTGTGTCTTTGTATATTGGTGAGTTTTATGAGACATGATTTCATTTTGAGTGTTATCTGTCACTGAATAGAGGTCATTGTACCTTTCACGCTTCTTCTGAATGAGTTTGCTTTTGAAACGAACATAGGAAGATGAGCTACAAATGAGGAAAAAGTTTTGATAAGAAGACAAAAGACATAATAGGAAGCTCAGGTATTCCCAGCATACCCTGCTTCACCAGTGCTCTGCAATTCATGGCAAGACAAAGAGACTGGCAGGATACCTGCTGACACAAGGCTGAGTATAAGGACAGATTATCAAACATCCTGCACAAAAATGAAATGTATGGAATTTACAAAGCACTATGCTATTCCCATTGACAGAGATAAGAGTCGGTGGCTTGATACTTTGTACCTTATTGTATAACTCTTACCGTTAACGGTATCACAAGCTCCCAGCAACTGGGTCCAGACTGCACTGAAGTCTCCAAGTACAGTGAGATGCTTTTATTAAAGGGCAACAGCACATTTTTGCTTAACATTTACATTGACATATAGAATTCTTGTTTTAAAAGGGTTGTCTCACTACATTGATTCATCTTACCTCAGTTCTGTGATCTTGGTTTCAATTTGAATTCAGGGGCGTGTTTACTGCCTTCCACTAAGGCTGCAGTAGAAGCCAGGTCTGTAGCTATAGCAACCAGTGCTGGCAGCCTGATCAGGATAGATCAAACAGGTCTGTAGCTATAGCGACCTGAGCAGTTGATGCAGCCCGTATAAGAGGGGATATCTAGGAATAGGTAGGACATTGTTAATGGACATATATTGCAAAGTGACTTGTTTTTGCAAGATCTTTAACATAAAAAGCAATCCTTGTAGTGAGACAACCCCTTTAAGTGTTGATCCAGTCTTATCGGCACTTACGGCGCGTTCCCACGGCACAGGACAAATACCGATGAGCGAAGAAAAGCCCTCCTCCTTCACATTGGCTTGCACAGAAGATTGTGCTTGTAGAATGTTTTGCGGCCGGACCGCGGGCGGAAAAACCGCCGGGCGGAAAAACCGTGCAGTGGGGACTGCACGGTTTTTCCGTAGAGCACCATTGTGCTCATTTTTGGCCGGTTTCTCAGGCGGTCTGAAAAACCGCAAACCGGCTGAAAAAACCGGCCGAAAACTCGTGCCATGGGGACATGCCCTTAGGGTCAGGAGGGAAATGATTCTTTTTAGAGCAGATTGGTTAATGTCTTATGGGTTCCATATATCTGTAGATCAATTGATGGAAACAAAGGGCAACATGTATGAACGGGTCATACTCACTGTTCTGGCGAGAAAAGTGCCAAAAGTGACTCTTCCGCTTTGTTTGCGGGAGTTTTGCTTTAAAGCGTTCAATCTTTGGTAAAAAATTATGTATTCTACAGGTTGATACACATCCGACAATACCAAACATGTATGTTTTCAATTATGTTTTGGTACCGTAAAAAAAATCCAAACATCTTCTACTTTTGAAACTTGCGCCACGGCTCCATTTTCTGCGACCAATAACTTTTTTGTACTAGCACCTATGGGCTTGAGTGAGGGTGCATTTGTTGCGGGCTGAAGTGTACTTTTTATAGCTACCAGTTTGGAATACATGCAACTTTTTGATCAACATTTTATGGGATCTGAAATGACCTAAAAAATGCAATTTTGGCGTTTTGAATTTTTTTATTCTTTTACGGTGTTCAGCATACGGGATAAATGATGTTATATTTTAATAGATTGGACTTTTTCAGACAGAAATAGCAAATATGTGTAACTTTTTTATTATTTTATTTTTCTTTATTTGTAAAATGGCAAAAGGGGGTGATTTGCACTTTTTTATTTTATTTTATTTTTTTTACTTTAACTTTGGGTCCCCCAAGACTGCTTCACCCCTAGGGGGATCATTTTTACAGCCTAATGCATTGTAATACGTGGTGTACCAATATGGCCTGGGGCAGGAAGTAATGAAACCGAAAACATTGCGGCGGTGGAAGCCTTCACAAGGCTTCCATCTGCCATGTTAAGTGATCTGGGCCCCGCGATTTCACCACGGACAGCTTGATCGGAGTGAGGAACAATGCATGGCACCGTTTCTCATTGCTTTAGATGCCGCGGCCATCTTTGCCGCGATGTCTGAGGGGTTAAACAGTGCAGGAAGGCGCCGGCGCCCTCACACTTTGTGACCGCCAAGTGAGCTGCAATTAGCAGCTAACACCAGGCGGCTGTGTACATCCCGCTACAAGGCCCCTTACCTGCATTGGGACATACTCATACGTCCAATGTCGGTAAGGGGTTAAAAAAGATCTTGACATGCAGCACAGCATAGATATTTAGGGAAGGAGGATGAATCACTACAACATTTGCTGTTCAGGAGCCTAGTGTAACTTGGTGACCATTTCTTTAATGCTGAAATGGAGTCCCATAGAGGCTCTCCATATACGAGTTGTTCCTGTATTTGTTATACTAACCTGTATATGACTAATAGCACATTTCTTATCTTTAAGATCGATATTTCCTTGATGATTGAGATATATATATATATACTTATCTATTGTGTCTTTTGATCCCTTGATGTGTTTATATCAACAGTGTGAACATATATTAGATAATGGGACTGTTCTGAGGCTTGGATTTATATGTAATGTAGACACTTGTAGTCACTAATACTATACTAATTTTTCATAGATATCCTTGATAAAGGTCTCTTGACCGGAAACATTGGGGACAAAGTAGTCATAGAGCATCAATTATCTTTAATTGTGTGCTGTGACTATGATCTGGATGGAACCTCAAAGGGGCTCTACATCCTTGTGAGGTCTCCAAATTAGCCTAGGATAATAAAGGTGCAGCACCGAGAAAGAAAATAAAGCCTCGATTTCTGCTTTATTCAAAATAGCGGTTTTTATACTTTTAAAGGGTTTAGCAAGAAAAGAAATCAATGGACCTAGTGTTATGTTATTATTTTCCCCTTGGCTAGGCATATTCCCATAACTCAGGAATGTCAAAATACGGGGCAAAAAATCAGAAAAGGGGCCGCCATTTTGGGTTATCCCTGGTTATTTACAAGAAAAACATTATGTGGTGGCCATTTTGTTAACACATTAGAGAGGTATGGATATACGGGGCAGCTTTTAAGTGAATGTGTGTTGGGCTATGTTACACGGCTTATTGTGGGCGTAATTGCGGGAACGGAGGGGGGCGGAAACCCATATTTTTCCCATGAGAACTGTGGATTACCGAATGACTGGGACGGATTTCAGCCGTATTTCGCGCAGTACAGCGCGAAATTCGGAACGAAATCCGGCCCAAAATAAGCCATATGAACATAACCTTATACTAACTAATACATTAAAATGGAGACACAAAAGGATCACACATATATAATCTTTGTTCCCATCCACAACAACTAATACACTGAAAAAAAAATAATTTTTGGATGTTGAAATATGAGAGTGCCATTGGAGATATTTCTAGCCATGTGACATGATTCAATTTCGAAACTGCTATGAAAATTTAAGCCTTTTCTGACGATGTTAGCAGAGATTCAGTGACCATCCGTCTGTTACAAAGCCCCACACACAAGAGGGTCACTGAACTGTTGTTTTAGACCCACACCTGGCAGCCCCCTAGTTCATTTCGGAGGTGAGCTGCTCCACTGTATTATGTTGGGCCACCCAGTGTTCCCCCACATCAATGGACGTGGGGCTCTCATTTCCCCGCCCCCAAAATTCACAATGGTGCTATTTGTCCACTCACCATACACTTTCACCACAGCAACACATGAACAGTTCATTAACTGCGCAGTTTCAGAGATACTCACACCCTTGGCCGAAAAACCAATAATCAACTCTTTTTACAACTTTAATAAATGGCCCCTTTTACCCATAACAGCAACAAGGGATATGTGTGCAGACAGCCTGTTGCACACCTTATATACCCGCCAAGCCATCTCACAACACGTGACTTCCCCTTTATGGTGATGGTACTGACTTTTAAAAAAAAATGGTCATAATAATGTGACTTACTGTGTACTTCTACATTAGTATACAGCACAAGTATGGATGAGAAGGATATCTGCCATCTTCTGCTCAGTGCAGGAATCAAGGGCCATCAGGGGTTGATTAGGTTTAATTGGTGCAACTTTGATATGTATACTGTATATGTTGCCCCATAAAAGTGTATAACGTGGGGGGCACATTTATAAAAAGTAATATTTTGCAGTGATATTCAGAAGACAGCCAGGCACTACTGAAATAAAAAAACATTCATTCTCCATAATCAGTTTTAAAATTACTCAGTCAGTTTAAGTGTGGCCCTCAATGTTTAATTTGGCAAGCCCCCATGTTCATAAATAGGGTTTGCCTCAAATTAAAAATGTAATTCTAAAAACATTACAGTAATACAAAAAGGAGATCAAGGGGGAAAAACAACCCCCAAACCCAATAACAAATGTGAAAAAAATTGGGCCGAGTTTTAAGTTGTTGAGCTAAATTTTAAAAGACATTTTCTTTTCCCATGTGTTTACTTAGTACTGAATTAGTGATGTAAAAAATAGAAAAATTCTTGTCCTACCAAAATTTTTCCCATTAACTACCTTTTTTTCATCATGTTACCCCTGTGGTTTAACATTTTTTTTTAAATTCAGTTTTTAAATTTAAATCTTTGAAATCTGAGCACAAACTTTTCTGATATAGAGCTCTAAATTTTCCCGGGGCATATAGCAAAGTCACCAGAGGGGTTTCCCATTTACATATTGGGATATTTTAGTGGGGGGCCTGGGTCTTTGGCCCCACAACAATATCGGGAAATTTCCCCCCCCAAAATTTTCCCTCTTTAACTGAAAGTGGGTTCACACTACTTTTCCATTCTGTTTTGGCAAAAAACACCCCCACTTTTTTTTTATTGGGGCCCTCCCATAGAAAGGGTGCGACTTATTTCTCCTTTCTAACAAATCTTTTTGGGGGCCCCCTTTTCCCAAAGGGTAGGGTGTGGGTCCCCGGAAGTGGGCCCCGGCCTATTAGTCAGATGGGGAAAAATGTTTTTGGGGGGACTTTAAAAAGGGGAGCGTTTTTGGGGGCGTTTTTTTGGATGTTTTTTTTTGTGTAAAAAAATTTTTAACACATTAATTTGCTTTTCCCTTTTCTGCAAAAAAAAACGCATCCAAAAAAAAAAAACCAAAGAAATTTTCTGAAGTTTTGATGTTTTTTTTTGGATGTTTTTTGGGAAAGGAAAACACAGAAATTTATGTAAATTTCTGAAAAAAAAAAACGCACCCAAAAATACACTTTAAAAACGCAAAAAAATTGCCCCAAAAAAAACGCCTGTGTGAAAAAACCCCTTTAAGGGGAATTTTCACACTATTTTGGGGCTGGGTCAGTGTTTTCCCCACACACGGGAGTTATTGGGAAAATTAGCTACAACTGTCGCATTCCTTGTGTCAAGCCATTTCAGAGAACAAACACCACCCGGGAAACATGTACCCGGGCTAAGAAAAAAAAGGATGGGGAAACTGCGCTCAAAGCCCGGGTTTTTTCAGGTGAAAGAAAAGTTTGCTTTAAATTGGTAATAAAGGGTCCTGAAGCCCGGGAGGAAGAGGGGAAAAAGGCCACAATCTGAGTTGCTTGGGGCCCAGTGGGAAAATTTCCCACATTCATGGGGTTTTTTGGGGAGCCATGTCTCTTGTTGCTGTTGGACCCCCCTGTGTTATATAAAAGCCCCAGGGCCCAGCGCGGGTTTCTTTTCAAAAAATTTGTAGAGCCCTTCAAAACTTCCCTCTGCGACAAAGCTTTTGGATTTGCTGTTTTTTTCATTTTCCCAGCGGGAAACCCTTAGCCCTGCCCAAAAACCCAAAAAGTATCAGAAAGTGGTTTAATGAACTTTAGTAGGGGTGTAGTAAATTGGTCAAAAAACTCACCTGCCCTTTAAACTTTTATAAAAGAATCTAGGGGATTTTCATAAATAGGAAGTTACCGACCCAACAATGCGGGGTCAACCCTTGAAGGATGCTAAAAAGACAACCTAAGCTTCCAAAAACATTTCAACAGTGCCACAGCTAAATCGCCAAAAATTTATCCCGTAATTCCAGCCCAAAGTATTCCCCACAAAGGGCCCCAAGTATGAAAACTTTTGTAGGGGCTTTAAAAATCCTTTTTGCCCCTAAAAAACCCAAACAGAGCGCCCCTTTTCATTTTCCCGAACACTAAGGAAAAAGGGGAAAAGGGGGGCTTTGGTTGCTTATGGGCAACAAAGTGAGTTTGTAAAACCTAGACCAGTTTTATTCATTGGCCCAAAGTATTGAGTGCATATACTATACATACCTTTCAGTAGGCCAACATTTATGTATTACAATTCATTTTTTACGTTGATTTATACACTATCATGATTTTCTGATATTCAGAATTTTGGGCTTTCATTAGCTGTAAGCCTTAATCATCAACATAAAAGGAATAAATGCTTAAATATATCGCTCTGTGTGTAATAACTCTACAGTATATGGGTTCTATTTGACTTGAATTACGTATATAAATTTACTTTTCGATTCTATTCAAATTTCTTTACATGCAAACTTTTTTAGCAATGACCTCTGATGGCTTACCCTCCTTAAAGTGGTTCTCTGCAGTGATAAGTTGATCACAGGTTTCCCTGCTACTGGAAACCCCCAGAAGAAAATCTGCCAGCAATTGTTTTCGCGCAGCACCCTCAATGGGGGAATTACACAGTTCCTTCTGAAATCAATGGTTTGTGTTTGTAATGCACATACAAGGGGGAAATTTTTCAAGAGAAAAAATTTTTGTAATACGTTTTTAAAAAAATTTGTTTTTTTTTTTGTTATTTACATGTTTATTTTATTGTAGTTTTTGCAAAAAAAACTTAGCAAGTTTGATCTGTTCATTCAATGATTGTGCAAAGACCCAAAACATCTGCTGTAAGGTTTTTTTCATATTATATTTTTTGGCCATCAATCCAAATACAAGTGTCAGCTCAGCTTTTATGATCTTTCATTAAAATTTTTTTGGTATGGAAATTTTTAAAATGCAAAAAACCATTAAGCAAAGATTTGAATTTTTTTGTGGGTGGGGGTTTTTCCTAGTGGTATACCGGTTTTGGACAATTGAGGTGCTTGTTGGAGGCCAGGGACTAATCTGTGAATCCCGTAAGATTTACCCTTTTGTCTGTTTATGTTTACAGAATTTTTTTTTCGGCCCCTCAAAAAAATTTTAAAAGGGGTTTGGGAATTTTTCAGCGCATCCTCTGTTGGGGTTTTATATCTTAGGAACGGGGGGGATTAAAATTTTCCCCCAGCCTTTCCTCGATTACAAACCCATGAAAAATCCAGCCCCTTTGGCCAAGGTGTTTGATGTTATTTTGGGTTATAGGTCTTATAGTATGTGGTGGATACCACAGCTGCTGTTAGGAAGGGCCCCCTGTGTCTTAAAGGGATAAAACAGTGAAAGTGATCTTCTGATATGTCACAGATACAGTTGCATCAAAAAGTAAGAGTATTCTTTTAGAATCACCAGGATTTTTGCATTGATATCTACTGATTGATGAACGACTTTGTCTACACAGCACAGAAATACCGTCGGATTTTTGGCGGTTTCCGTATTTTGAAACCGCTGAGAAACCAAAAAGTAACCCTGGGGCTGCTAGGGCAAACAAAGGAAAAACCCCGTGCTGTAGTCTCCTTAGCACAGGTTTTTAAATGGCCCCGTTTTTAAAAAAACCGGGAGGAAAAATGCAACATGGGTTTCAAATTCCCCCAAAAGGTTTGGCAGTTTTGCTGCGGTGGGCCCGTACTTTTAATTGATGGCCCCACGGGCCCAAAAAATGGGAAAACCCAAACCCCGGTTTTTTCGCAAAATTTACTGGGCCAAAAGCCAAAAGTTTAAAAATAGAACAAAATACCCTTGGCCCTTTCCGGCCCCTTTTGTCCCATGGGTTGGCCCCTTGGGTAAAAATTTTGACTAAAAGACAAACAGTTTTACCCGTCTTGAATTTTTTGAGAAAATTTAGTAGAAAAAACCCCAGTGCAGAGAAAAAAGTAAGTGAACGCCTGAATTTAATGACTTGAAGATCCCTGTTTGGTTATAATCACCTCAGACAAATATTTCCTGAAGTTGTAAATAAGATTTACACAACGTTGAGAAGGAAATTTGGGCCATTCCTCTCCACAAATGTGTTTCTGCTCTCTAGGCTTTCTCAGATGCCTTGTGTGCACGACCCTCTTCAGGTCTTGTCACAGTATCTTAATAGGGTCAAGGTCAGGACACTTTTTCAACCTGTTCAATTTTGCCCAGGATGCATTGATTGTTCCATAGACAGATGAGACAAATTGAAACATTATCATAGAAAGACAGAACCCTGAGGGTGCTTTCACACGGTGCGTTTTTGGTGCGTTTTTTTGGATGCGTTTTTTGTGCAACAATGTATTTAATTAATTGCTGTACTTTCCTGCACAAAAAACGCATCCAAAAAAAACGCACCAAAAACGCACCGTGTGAAAGCACCCTCAGTTTGGAGGAAAGAACACTGCACACCACAACCAAAACCTTTAACCCAACTATGAAGCATTAGGGAGGTAGCACAATGGTTTCAAGTTGCTTTTTTGCCTAAGCCCGTGTTCACACGGCTTATTCAAGCCATAATTGCGAGCCGGAATGCGCTCGCATTTCCGGCTTGAATAAGGGTCGGGTGTGGGGGCGGGGCGGGGGAGCGGCCCGCCAGCCCCATAGACTTTCATTATCCACGGCGCGTATTGCACCTGGATAATGTGCATGTCAGTTTCTCCCCGCCCGGCGGATTCGCCGAGCGGGGAAGAGCGACAGAATCCACTGTTCTCTATGAGAACTGTGGATTACTGTAATTACTGCGACGGAGTGGCGCCATACTGCAGCACAAATCCGGAGCGCAGTGCGGCGCCAATCCGCGCCGAAATAAGCCGTGTGAACGGTCCCTTAGGGTCTGGATATCTTGTGATTATGGAGGGCCAATATGCCTCATCTTGTATCAAAACATTTCACAGGGGAATGTTGGGGCAGTAGTCCATGACTTTAGGCTAAAGAGATGGTAAGCAGCAAGGTGCCTCAATGATTAGCACTGTTTGCAATACAGCGCTGGGGTCCTGGGTCCAACTCCCAACAAGGACAACATCTGCATGGAGTTTGTATGTTTGGCCTGTGTTTGTGTGGGTTTACCCTAGTTTCCCCCACACTCCAGAAAAATACAGATGGGTTAATCTGGAATTTTTATTGTGAGCCCCAATGGAGACAGGGACTAATGTCAATAATGACAATCTCTGTACCGCGCTGTGGAATATAGCAGTGTTATATAAATGAATAAAAAGAAAGAAATGTTGAGTGATGCCAAGCATAAAACTAAACAAACTAAAGAATGGTTGAAAGAGAAGATATGTGTTTTGTACCAGCCAAAAGAATATCAGGATGATGGGACATAATCTGAAGGCTTGACAAAGATTCTGATAGACGTCCACATATTGCAATGTTTAGTGTAAAACAAACCCGTGTTTTCACTGCAAGTTATTAGAGATTTGCAGTCTTCCATTAATAATATCTTGTGGATATGCAATACACTGCTATGAAAAAGTTTAGCATGGTGAAGCAAATCCACCAATTTCCTAGCTGAGACACCCCAACTCCACCGATGAATGTGAGGAATATGTGTACAACTGCACTCTCATTGTTACAGAAACAAAATGTATTGCCAAAGAAAAATATTTGGCCTATAGTTCTTGCTTTTTAGCACATTGCCTGTAGATCTTAGAGCTGTATAAACCCTGTGGATGTCAGCTCGCACAATAAACAACAGAACAGTGCGTGCCTAATATTTAGTTTAGACACAGAATCAACAAGATCTATTCTCACTTTAGGCCCTGTTCACAAGTGCCTTGAACGTTCTGTTTGGAGCGTCCATCACAGATTTAGTAAAAATTGCAGAAAAAATAGAGCAGCAGGCTGTAGCATTTTCCTGTTAAAATGACAGACCCCATAACAAGAACCCGATAGATCCCACTGTAGACGCAGATGTGAACTTGGCATAAAGTGTGATTTCATGGCACCACATAAGAATGATGGCCTTCATCTATTTTGTTTTGCGTGGACCTGTTTTTACAATTTTATAGTTCATAATATAACTATTATAATACTGCCCCTATGTACAAGAATATAACTACTATAATGCTTCCCCCTATGTACAAGAATATATCTACTATATTACTGTCCCCTATGTACAAGAATATAACTACTATAATACTGTCCCCTATGTACAGGAATATAACTACTATAATACTGTCTCCTATGTACAAGAATATAGCTACTATAATACTGTCCCCTATGTACAAGAATATAACTACTATAATACTGCCCTATATGTACAAGAATATAACTACTATAAAACTGCCCCCTATGAAAAAGAATAAAACTATTACATGATATTAGGGGCATGTTCAGAATTGCATTACAAAGTCTTCCTGCTACTTTATAAATGACCCTCTCCATCATAGATAGTATCAGCGCAGCATTGTAGATTCTATAGTTTGGCAGTCATATTATTTACCCCCCTCCATGCTATGTGTAAAGCAGTGCAGTAAACCTGTAATTTGGAGATGAAAGTTGATATAATTGGAGGACTGAATATTCTAATCCTAGCGCAATTAAAATGTATTTTTCTCTTTTATTTTTAACAAGCTTAATAAGCGCACCTGTCTGGATGTCTGTGCACATCTGCCTACACATTACTGAGAAAAGAATCACCGCTTCCTGCCAAGTAAATCTATGCTTAAGAGAAGGGATTATTACTACCGCCGTTATGTATATAATATAAACAGAATAACTGTTTAAGAGCTGGAAGATATTCTTATCTATTATATAAGGAAGCTATTGCAGTGTGGTGCCATTCATGTCGCTTTGGACCTACTGGAGTGTTTATTAACTAAACGTCTCATGTTTTAACATTTTAGCCCCTACCTTTAATAAACCCTGTAGTTAAAACTAAAATGTTAAAGGAATGTTCCTGTAGCGCTGGAACGGGTAATGAATCCACCGGACCGCCGCAAGCGATGGTGAAACCCATGCCAGGGAGCGGAGTCTAAGTGGGTCCCAGTGTTTACCAGAGCCCGCCGCAAAGCGGGATGGACTTACTGCGGCGGGATTCCACCAGGTCGCTACCCCTGATACGACTAGCTTATGGAGGCAGCTGAGGTGCGGCAAGGTACCAGGTCGTCGGGCAAACTCATGGTCGGAGACAGGCAGGCAGGTCAGGGCAGGCAGAGAAGGTTCAAAGTTGGAAGACAGGAGTCGAAGGTACAGTACACCGAAAACACAAGGGACACTATGGAACGCTTTCTCTGAAGGCCAAGAGCACTAAAGATCCAGCAGGGTAATGAGGAAGGTGGAGCCTTAATATAGGGTCAGTGACCAGCAATCACCAATTACTGGCACGCTGGCCCTTTAAATCAGAGCAAGCCGGCGCGCGCGCGCCCTAAGGGACGGAGAGGCGTGCACCAGCCGGCAAGAGGACGCGGATTCACAGGAGCGCAGCTTGGTGAGATACACAGCCCGCAGCGCCACTCGCCCCCGGCAATGGGACGCATGCTGGGCTGAGCCCGCAGCACGGCTCGCGAGCTGCGGCGCTGTTTGTAACAATTCCCATCTTAAGTTATGACACTAGGGCATGCCGGTACAATCTTTGGGGCATCCATTGATCTTCAGAATAAGTCATTTAGTGAAGGGGTGAAACACTGTGCATGGAAATCAGTCAGACTCCCACTGAATAAAGGGTGACAATATATCCCAGCAATAGGTTATTCCTTCCTATAGTGGAAAAATTATAAAACTATATAAAAAACCTTTGTGAAATGTAATGGTTTAGACAAACTATTTGAGGGATTTTCTTGTGTCCCCAGACAATTAGCTATGTAGCTAGGGTACACAGAATGGATTTCTTTGTAACAAAGAGTCACACAGCATCCAAAGGCTCACTGTTTTTAAGGATTACACTATAATACATTCTACTTGCAGTTTGTCATTTACAAAGGAGAGAGGAGAGGAGAGGAGTAATCCCTGATGGGCTCCTTTCAGGGAGAAAGGTAGACAAAAAGAGGCAGAAAGCAAGAGGCAAAGTGCAAGAGTCATGTGCAGTCTTGTATAGTAGCTGTAGAATGAGCCCCAAGAATTAACTCCACCAGTGGGCCCTAAGAATAAAGTTCACTAGTGGGCCCCAAGAGACAGCTTTACTGGCAGGCCCCAAAAAATAGCTTTACTGGTTGGCCCCTAGAATTAGCTTTACTGGCGGGCCCCAAAAAACAGGTTTACTGGTGGGCCCCAAGAATTAGCTTTACTGGCAGGCCCCAAAAAATAGCTTTACTGGTTGGCCCCAAGAATTAGCTTTACTGGCAGGAACCAAAAAAAGGTTTACTGGTGGGCCCCAAGTATTAGCTTTACTGGCAGGCCCCAAAAAATAGCTTTACTGGTTGGCCCCAAGAATTAGCTTTACTGGCAGGAACCAAAAAAAGCTTTACTGGTGGGCCCCAGACACCCCAGTCCGACACTATTTGTAAGTCCTGGTGGAAACATGCCGTTTCAAATTCCTATGTATCAGTCTGTCACTCATAGGCAGTGTTCACACGGCTTATTCAAGCCGTAATTGCAGGACGGATTTCGCCCGCAGTTACGGCTTGAATAAGGGGCGGGATGGGGGCGCGGCGGGGGAGCTGCTCGCCGGCCCCATAGACATTGCATTATTCACGGCACGTACATGTCACTTTCTCCCCCCACGGCGGATTCGCCGAGCGGGGAGGAGCGACGGAATCCACAGTTCTCTATGAGAACTGTGGATTACCGTAGTTACTGGGACGTAGTTACTGGGACGGATTGGAGCCGTACTGCAGCGCAAATACGTCGCGCAGTACGGCTCCAATCCGTCCCAGAATAAGCCGTGTGAACGAGGCCATATAGTTCATGTTTATTTTATTTTTTTGCCGTATGTCACCTAGTTACACCTCTTCTTATATGTATTGCACTGTAGAATTAATGATACTATAAAATAAATAATAATAATTTGGTAGAGGGGAAGTGTATGGAAGAGGTCACCTAGTTACATCTCTTCTTATATATATTGTGCACTAGAATTAATGGTATTTTAAATAAATAATAGTTTCGTTGAGGGATAGAGTATGGAAGGGCCCCCTTTCTGTGGACTTAATGTTCCATAATAGGATATGGTGAAAGGGGTCTTTCCTGAGGGTCTTAAAATCAGTGTGAATAGAGCTGTTGTTCAGAATGTATGGAAGCTTTGGCACCACAGAGAGGCAAATCAAGAATTAAGGAACAGCCTGATGAGGTGACCTTGATGCAATAGGTGGGCAAATGGAACTTGATCAATTTGTGCATTAAAAACCTCCATTTTATGCTTGTAGAAAAGTTTGCAGCAATACATTTTGTTTCATTAATTTAATATTGGTATGGGTTTTAGTGCGAGCTGATGCTGCTGTATTTTCTGTTTTTGGGAATCTTTAAAGGGGTTGCCTTAATTTAATAACCCTTTTATAAGGATGTTGCTAAAAAAGCAATAATTTTCCTTATCTGTTATTAGCAACCTGCTTTTTTTATGCTGGATGTCGGCTTAGTGCTTTACAGGTCACCTATAGACACAGTCTGCAGAAGCAGAGAGGATAGTAAACAAGAGGTGAAAGTTGTTTGACAAGATCGGAAGATGATTAACAGCTCTGAAAATGGGAAATTGGGTTTCATAACGTCTACAGGCAGAAACTAGGGATACGATAACAAGAAAAATCTGCATTAATGATTACGTTACCTTTTAAAGATGAGCTGTGTTCATTCCTGTCTATTTTAGTAAATACTTTCCTGTGAAATAACAATTCTGCAGCATCTTCTCTATAACTGTGCTGTTCCTCTGTTATTCCTTCTAGAACTGTATTACTGAACCAGGAGATGTCACAGGTCCTCTTTAGATAATGATCTTCCAAGAGTGACCAGTGAAAAATATATTGATGCTCCTTCCTCCATATGAGAAAAGTTCTTTGTATTTTTTTACAGATCGGCATGAAGTGATCACAAAGGAAATTTTGGAGCTTAACCCTTGGGAGAACCAATGGAACATAGTGTGCACCCGGGCGCCTATGCATGATTCCTATGATGTCTGTCTGGTTGCAAGATTGAACCCTCGAGACCTACTCCCACCGCCAAGGGACTTACTGGAGAGGTGACTTTTGATGCAAAAATTCCTTATCTCCAGGCAACACTTCTATTATGTTTTTGGTGAAGTAGTAGGATCTGCAGAGTGCACTGAGCAATGACCTTAGTAATGGTGCTTTCTATTAAGAGTGTATTGAAGCTGTACAAACCTTTTCACAGAGATATAACGTAGAGCTCCTAGCCCTCTAACAGGGTTTCCACTTCATATGTATCATTTATACTATTGGTGTCTATTTGGCAAAAGGGTCTTAGGGCTCCCTTAGGTGCCAGGGCTCTGGTGTGACAGTTGCCTCTGTACCCCCTATAGCTACAGCTTTACCCAAAGATATATGTTATGATTTAACTTTATTCAATGCACAAACATTTGACCAAGTAGACCACACGGTAAATACATGGTTGTACTGCTTGAGGAAACAAATTGTATTTTCGCCTTTGAACACCCATTTAAATATTCAGATAAATTACAGAACGAATGCAAATAATTTGCCTTATGTATCTTGTACAGTTACAGCCTACACATAAAATTCGGCTGGTTGCAGTCGGCACCTGTCAACAGCTTGTCAACTGTCACACCTCTTTTAATTAAAGGGGTATTCCCACAAAGCAAAGTCTAGTACACAGGTCGGCTGTCAGCTAGCTGGGAGCCAGCCGTGCATGAGAATGAGCAGGCCGGCACTTATGGCTGACCTCTCCATTCACTTCTGTGGGAGTTCCTAAATATAGCCAGCTCACTCATTCGGCTATATTTAGAATTCCCATAGAAGTGAAGGAAGAGGACGACTGCAAACGCTGTCCTCCTCATTCTCATGCACAGTTGGCTCTCAGCTATCTAAGAGATGACCTGTACAGTAGACTTTGCTTCATGGGAACACCCCTTTAAGCAGACTCAGACTTGCCCACAGCGGAATAGGGGAATCCCCTGGTGGGCCCAAGGGCTTAGTGGGACCCTAGGCATTGTGGATCCCTGGCCATGACAATATTGGGGCTGCTTTTCAGGTAGAAAGACAGAGGAGAGGCATGTACAGTAGCTGTAGGACAAGCCCCAAGATCCAACTCCACTGGTGGGCCCAAAGAATCAACTCCACTAGTGGGCTCCAAGAAGCAACTCTACTTGTGGGCCCCAAGAATTAACTACACTGGTGGGCCCCAAGAACCAACTCCAGTGGTGGGCCCCAAGAACCAACTCCAGTGGTGGGCCCCAAGAACCAACTCCAGTGGTGGGCCCCAAGAACCAACTCCAGTGGTAGGCCCCAAGAATCAACTCCGCTGGTGGGCTCCAAGAACCAACTACACTGGTGGACCCCAACAATTAACTTCACTGGTGGGCTCATGGCACCCCAGTCTGAAACCTTTAAGCTACTAACATGCAGTGGTCTGCTATGCTACATTCTATACAGTTCTTCATGTAATAGTTATATTTCCAATAATTTATAGCAATGGTGCAAACTTTGGATATGGCCATAAGTTTAAAATTTTTACTTTTTCTACAAATATTTGAACTGATGGTATAAACTGAGCACATATTAAAGAAATAGAAAGTATTAATTAGACAGATCCCTTTAAATGTCATATTCCACTGAAAGTCATAATATTCTGAGGGTTTTCAAACCTGGAGAATCAAATTACACAGAACAAAAATGAAATGGGTAAAAGGAGAAGAAGAGAAATAGTGGCACCTCCTATGAAATGGCAAGCTCAATCTAAAATACACCTAAAACTACTACAGGAACAAGAATATCTGAACTTCTTACTATGTGCATTAGACATCATCGACATTTATATCATATCAAGACTATATACCCTAAGGGTGACATGTATGAATGGGGCTGCACCAGAAGTCTGGCGTCTTTTCAGTCCGAGATCTAGCGCAGCCCCGTTTGCTATATTGTTAAAACGCCCGCATGCCAATATCAGGCGCATTACAGAGCGCCCACGGCACTTTGTAATGTGTCTGATTTGCGGGAGCGGGGATTGCGGGAGGCGGGGCGAACTACAACCGTACGAAGCTACCGATTTATACCTTCAGTACGGCAAATCTAGGCGCATTACTGATGAAACAGGTAAACCACTTTAAAAGTGCTTTACCTGAGCAAGACCGGTAGACCAGTTTCATAAATTCAGGCGCATTCTAAATTTTTATTAAGCGCAATTAAATTGCCGTGTAAGCACCAGAAATCCTATGTCGGCCTAATTGTCTTATACAAGGAAATCTCACTTCTGGGGAACTGAATCTGTCTTGGGAACCTGTCCTTGCTTGTGCCATGGCTTCACAGAACAAAGTACTCACCATGCATCTGCAGCTCTCTGTTCTTTTGACGGCTTTAAATACAGCTGAGAAAAAGTGCTTGCTTGTACTTGGAGCTTTTAAAGCAATGGAGAGAGCTATGTATGTGCGTCCATAAGACTATTCTGTGCAGTCGCAGTGCAAGGGACCCTATTAAGACAGGTCCGGGGCACCATGTGTCTCATAATGAGATAAGAATACCCCTTTAGGTCTGCCCAGCCATGAAATCCACTTCCAATTAATATGCCATAAATGTCTATTTAAACAGATGGAATTTTACCCTAAGGGGTTAAGTATACATGTGCAGGAATCCGTCATTCATTTTGCATTCATTCACGGTTTCTTGCAGATGTGACAGTCGAACACAAGCTTCATCTATCATGCGGTCATTGTGATTACAGTATTGTGTTTGGTCATTTTATGTGAAATGGAAACATCTGCTGGAATTTTCCAAGAATAGATTGAAGGACAATTCAGTAAGACAGAGAAAGAGAGTGTTCTTTGACAGGTTCCCTCGTTGTCTGTGTTTCACCATCTAGATTATCTTTGTGTATTTACAAAGAATGGACAATAAAACTGTTACATTTGTTTCATAGAAATCCCCTATTTACTTTCCTTTTCATGCTCATATCCCAAATTATTAGCTATATTAATATTTACTGAAATATTAGTAGGGGGAGAAGCTAGTTACTACTTCCCTCATCAATGAGAAGATAGTTTCTTCCATTCTCACCTATGGCCCTATTATTCTATGTCTAAACAGCATTGGTTTCTTGTTGAAAATCCAAATGTAACCAGTGCCACCATGTTCTATCTTCTGGCGGCTTCCCGTCTGATTGGGCTGGTGGCAAATCAGATTTCTGAGGCATTGAATTCACCCAGAATCAGCATTCATATCTTCCTTGTGAACGTACCCTTAAAGTATGTTCGAATGGCACACAGGGGGCGTACTGTGCGCTCTGCTATATGCTGGGTGTTTTAGAAGTACGCGCTAGTCCGTACTTCTAAAATGCTGCGAGGCGGGCCCCATTCACTTTCATTTTCCCGACACGTAAGTGCAGGGAAGAAGTGAAATACCACTTCTTTCTCCCGGCGTGCAGTACATGTCGGGGAAATGGATTGCCTTGCACCCTTGTCCCCTCCTTACTTGTCTCCTGTAGTCTGGTGCAGTTGGCAGCTTCTTCCTCATGCTACAGACAGGTGGAGGCAAAGGGCCACTGATACATTTGGCAGGAGCTTCTCTTCGTGGTATACGAGGGGAGGGAAAGATACCTCCACAGCCCCAGATACAGAGTGTGCTGGACTGTGAGCAGCGTTCTGATTGGTGATGCAGCCCCTGCTGACTCCTGCTCTACTAAATCAGTGCTGCTCTCACTCTGCACTGACACTTGTGGCTGCTACCTACTCTGTCCCCCCCAAGATGCACAGAAATATAGGAGGTGAAAGGTTATCTTTTTCCTCCTCTGAGTACATTGATCACCTGGATATCAAGTCACTTGCTAACAAGTTCATTGCAGGAAATGAGCTTAGGCAGCAATTGTTTGGAAACTTTTCAATGACTTCTTTAACGATATTGTTCCATGTTAATAATTAATATGTCGCATAATTAAAGTAGTTTGGAAATTGTTTTCAATATAAAAGTGTTCTAAGGGTATGTTCACAGTACGCTGTGTGTTTTGGAAGCACATTCTGATCAGCGTGTACTTCCAAGGACAGGGGAGGCCGACCCCATTCACTTCCAATATTAGCGACGCCGCGAAGAAGTAACCTGTCACTTCTTTCCCCGAGTGTACAATACGATCGCTTTGTATGCGGGGGGAGATGAAGCGTAATTCATAGTTCTCTATGAGAGCTATGGATTACCGTAACAAATAGAAACGAAGCAGCAGCACTCTGCAGGCGCCAAGAGACAGATAAGCACTAAATATATGAATTATTTCAGTGTGCATTAATGCTGCATCAAGAACATCGAACACAAGATCTAAGGCTATTGGCGAGCATTTGTGATCAAAACTGTGAGAGTCCATCCGCCAATCGCAAGGGGGCCTCAGTTCAGATGGGGAACCGACTCTAAGGCTAAGTCTACAAAAATCCGACGGCATTTGACACTTGCAAGACCACAGTTTTTGCCCCAGATTTGTGCGTTTTTCGGATTTGCCGTACGGGGCCAACAGAAAATCCAAGCAGATACAACATGTTGCATATTCTGCCGGATTTTAAACGATGGAAAAACATCCGTGCTGTGTAGACTACAGCACAGATTTCTTATTGCTTTCTATGCAGCACAGGGAACTGTCAGATTTTCGGCGGATTCAAAGTACTGAATCTGTCAATAATCAGACAGTAAAGCTATGCCGTGTAGACAAACTCACTTTGCTTGGTCCCAGCTCTATCCTGATTAAAAACAACCTGAGTAGATGGGTGGAGTGCAGGATCGGACTAGCCCACAGGGAAATAGGGAAAACCCCCGGTGGGCCCCTAAGTGTGCGTCCCCACAGCAAAGGACAAATACGGGTCGGTTTAGCCTGTTTTGTCTTGTTTTGCAGCCGTCCCCACAGCCGCGAGGGGGGGGCTTTTCTCCGCGATGACATGCACATGTTCTGTCCGAAAACCGGCCGGAAGAGTGTGCAAGTACAATGTTCTTCGGGCGGAAAAACCATGTAGTGTGGACTGCTGCACGGGTTTTCGTTAGAGCCCCATTGCACTATATTTTCGTCCGGTTTTTCAGATGGTCTGCAAAACCGCAAACCGTCTGAAAAACCGTCCGAAAACCTGTGCCGTGGGGACATATCCTAAGGGTATGTTCACACGATATACTGGGCGCTACAAC